>JAXIVJ010002363.1:0-111403 GCA_036785665.1 Chirona hameri
GAGAAGATAAAACGGTACCAATATGTTTGTCTCGTCGAGATACGTCTCCCAATATGCAATATGACCAACTTGGGTCACCACTTGACCTTGACCTGAGGTCAAATTTCTCAGTTGACCTAACCCGGTCACCATGAATATGATTCGAAGCGCCTTGACAAGACACACGCGATGGTGTAAACATTATTGCTTTATCTTTATTAGGTAAAAGGTTATTTGGGGAAAACAGTTTTGAAAACAACATCACCGTTTTGACATTCGATGACCTCTGGAGCCTAAACTATTGACCTGAGCTCAAATCTGAGGCCACCTATGTCGATTGGATTTTGCAATGACTTTCGATTGCTTTTTTCCGTTTGCTGCTAACTATCATAGTTCCCGAGATATTTGGGGGTGTTCGAACCGAAGTCTTGAAAACTTGAAAATCTGACACTTGATGACCTCTGGTGACCTCAATATTGACCTGAAAAAAATAACGAAATACTTTCGAAAGAGCTATCTAACGTCGTTTTCCGCTTGTCGCTACGTTGCATGGTTTTCGAGATCATGGGGGGGGGGCGAAATCCGCCCCCCCCCCCCTCCAGGGCGTGTAATTATCAGAGGCCCTCCAGGGCGCGAGTTAAGAGGCAAAATTTTAACTGATGAATGATGATATTATAATATTTCATCTAATCTTGTCATGGATTATGGAAGTATGCACAGAAGCGAGACCCACAAAACATATGCAATATGCATGCTACAGGAACTTACCATTTACAATCAAGATCCGACAGGGACGTCGTACTCGTGTCATGTACTTACCGCGCCGGAGGAAGACTCCACGGTCCGTGGCCGTCGATGTCCCGGCCGCCGCCGATCCGGAGACGACGGCAGGATCTGAGATGGATAAAGGCCTGGTTGGAAACGTGGGTAAACCGGGGAATCGGTTCAGGCGATATTTGAGGAGCTCGAGCAAGGCCATTTCGCTCGTATCAATAGTTGGATTAGGAGAAGACAGAAGTGCACAAAGTCAGGCTGACTGGTAGTGGTTTCGCTTCGTTTTATAATCCATAGCGGCTAAGTTATAAATCATGTTAAATTATTAATTGATAGCTGCTTAATTTGTAAATACAACATGCTTCAAAAAGCTGTACAAACTTGAGCGTACCATCAGGATCCGACAGGGCCATCACGTCTTGGCCGGCACCGGAGAGTCTCGGCGCTCGTGGCCGCCGATGTACCGGCCGCCGCCGATCCGGAGACGACGGCAGGATCTGAGATGGATAAAGGTCTGGTTGGATTCCCGCATACCAGCTGAGGGCCCACACACCGATTGAGTGTCTCATTTTCCAAAGACCGGCTGAGAACGACCCAGGTCACTGAGGGCCCACAGACCGACTGAGAGCCACGCAGGACACTGAGGGCCCACAAACCATTTGAGGGCCTCATAGACCAATTGAATGGCCCCACAGACCAATTGGGCGCCCAATAAACCGACTGAGGGTCCTGCAGACCGACTGAGGGCCCCAAGGACTGACTGATAGCTACCTTTCCAGGCCCACCGAAGGTCTCACAAACCAACTGAGAGCGATCTAAGCCCACTGAGGGTCCATGTACTTACTGAGGGCCCCATATACTGACTGAGGTCCCCACAGGCTGTTTGAGAACCTCATAAACCAACTGAAGGGCCCAATAGGCCGACTTAGGGTCCCATAGACCTACTGAGGGCCCCAACGACTGACTGATAGCTACCTACCCAGGCCCACTGAGAGCCCACAGACCAACTGAGAGCCTTCTAGGCCCTGAGGGCCAATGGACCGACTCATGACCCCAGACCCATATATCGACTGAGAGCCCCATAGACCGACTGAGGGCCCCGCAGACCAACTGAGGGCCCCGCAAACCTACTGAGGGCCCCAATGACTGACTGCTAACTACCTTTCCAGGCCCACTGAAGGACCCACAAACCAACTGAGAGCGATATAAGCCCACTGAGGGTCCATGTACTTACTGAGGACCCCATATACTGACTGAGGTCCCCACAGGCTGTTTGAGAACCTCATAAACCAACTGAAGGGCTCCATAGGCCAACTTAGAGCCAAATAGACCGACTGAGCGCCCCACAGACCTACTAAGGGCCCCCATAGACCGACTAAGCGCACCACAGACCGACTGAGGGCCCCACATACCGACTGAGGGACCCGCAGACCGACTAATAGTCTCAGTTCCCACAGATCGGCTGAGAACCACCCTGACCCAGGGAGCGTCACAGACCGACTGAGAGCCATCCAGGTCACTGAGGGACCCACAGACCGTTTGAGGTCCCCATAGACTAACTGAAGGGCCCCAAATACCAACTGAAGGCCCCATAGACCGACTGAGGGCCCCAAACCTGAATAAAAGCTACCTACACAGGCCCACTGAGGGCCCAATACACCGACTGAGGGCCCCGCAGACCGACTAAGGGCCCCAATGACTGACTGATAGCTACCTTTCCAGACCCACTAAAGGCCCGAAAACCAACTGAGAGCGATCTAAGCTCACCGAGGGCCCCATATACTGACTGAGGTCCCACAGACTGTTTGATAGCCTCATAAACCAACTGAAAGGCCCCATTGACCGACTGAGGGCCCCACAGACCTACCGAGGACCCCAAAGACTGACTGATAGCTACCTACCCAGACCCACTGAGGGCCCACAAACCAACTGAGAGCCTTCTAGGCGCTCTGAGGGCCCATGGACCGACTGAGCGTCCCGCAGACCGACTGAGGGCCCCGCAGACCGACTGAGGGCCCCGCATACCAGCTGAGATCCCACAGACCAATTGAGTTTCTCAGTTTCCACAGATCGGCTAAGAACCACCCAGGTCACTGAGGGCCCCACAGACCGGCTGAGAGCCACGCAGGACACTGAGGGCCCCACAGACCGTTTGAGGTCCCCATAGACCAACTGAAGGGCCCCATTACCTACTGAAGGCCCATGTATCGACTGATGGCCCGAGGCCCATAGACCGGCTGAGGGCCCCAAACCTGACTGAAAGCTACCTACACAGGCCCACTGAGGGCCCAATAAACCGACTGAGGGCTCCGCAGACCGACTGAGGGCCCCAAGGACTGAATGATAGCTACCTTTCCAGGCCCACTGAAGGCCCCACAAACCAACTGAGAGCGATTTAAGCCCACTGAGGGCCCCATATACTGACTGAGGGCCCCACAGACTGTTTGAGAGTCTCATAAACCAACTGAAAGGCCCCATTGACCGAAAGAGGGCCCCATAGACCTGCTGGGGGCCCCACAGATTTACTGGGGGGCCCACAGACCTACTGAGGGCCTCCAAGACTGACTGATAGGCGATAGCTACCCAGGCCCACTGAGGGTCCCACAAACCAACTGAAAGCCTTCTAGGCCTTCTGAGGGCCCATGGACCGACTGATGGCCCCAGGCCCATAGACCAAATGAGTGCCCCATAGACCAACTGAGGGCCCTCCCTACAGACCGACTGATGGCCCTGCATACCAGCTGAGAGCCCACAGACCAATTGAATTTATCAGTTTCCACAGATCGGCTGAGAACCACCCAGGTCACTGAGGGCCCCACAGACCGTTTGAGGTCCTCATATGGCCCATTACCGACTGAAGGCCCCATGTACCGACTGCAGGCCCCATAAACCGACTGATGGCCCAGGCCCATAGATCAACTGAGGGCTCCGCAGACCGACTGAGGGCCCCGCAGACCGACTGAGGGCCCCACAGACCGACTGAAAGCCCCGCAAATCGACTGAGGGCCCCATAGACCGACTGAGGGCCCCACAAACCCACTGAGAGCCACCTAAGCCCACGAGGGTCCCATGTATTTACTGAGGGCCACATATACTTACTGAGGGCCCCACAGACTGTTGAGCCTCATAAACCAACTGAAGGGCCCATAGACCGACTGAGGGCCCCGCAGACCGACTGAGGGCCCCGCAGACCGACTGAGGGCCCCATATACCGACTGAGGGCCCCAAAGACTGACTGATAGCTGCCTATACAGGCCCACTGAGGGCTCCAAAACCAACTCAGAGTCAGCTATGCCCACTGAGAGCCCTATGGACTTACTGAGGGCCCATAGACTGATTGAGGGCCCCACAGATCAACTGACAAATGCTAAAATTGTGTCCCAATAATCGGTTATCCCTGGATTTCAGTAACAAACAAAAAAACTTGAAACATCTGAGGGGCCCCATATAGAATAAAACCGGACTAAAAAATAAAAAATAAAAACGCCACGGGGGGGGGGGGGGGTCCTAGGACCCCTAGGACTCCCCCCCCCCCCGTGGCTACGCCACTGTACAGCATCACAACAAATGTGGAGACGGTCTTACGCATGACCTGGGAAGGCATAACCAAGGAATCCAGGGCTTGGTGTCAACCAGTTGCTGTATACCTGTCTGGAAGTTGCGCACAGGCTTTCTGGAGTTTGGTCAAAATAGAGAAGCACGGGGAACAGATCGCGTGAAAAATTTCAAACGTCGTAATAACTAGAGGCGTTTTTTTTTTCTCGGGAGATCTGCTACCCATTGTCTTTGGTGGGCTTGGATACTCAAAATATCGGTCCCTATGTACATCTTTAGTATTGACGATGAAATGTAACATGTGTCAAATAGCGAAGCATTTTATTTCATCAGTGAAGTTGAGCGTTACAATATTATTTGGCTACGCCCATAGATGTTTGAGATGCTTATGCGCAAATTGGGGTGTAGATAGAAACCGCGTTTACACGGGACTTTATATTCTCTAGGCCTGAATGAATTATCTCTTCGGAAATTCAGGAAATTTTAGAAATTGTACCAAATTATAGCGCCTTTTTCCTTTCTAACCACCCAGATTCATGTTCTCTACAGTTTTAAAGGTCCCAGCCTTTGGACGTCAAAGTCCCGTATAAACTACGCTAGGCTACGTTCGCGAACGGAATAGGATAGGAATTAACCCTGGAGGCGCTCGGGGGCGGTGGCGTTTTTCGCCACCCCCTCCTTTGTTTGTTTCGCCATAATCAGACAACGCATAGAGATATGGACTTGAAACTTTCAGCAACTTGAAAAGAATAGCTACGCCACGTTTTGGCCAAAAAATGGGTCCCGAACAGGCCAGGTCAAGTCACCAGGTCGGGTCAAATGACATGACCAAACAACTTATAGGTATCACCGCCGGCACAGTGGTTAATCGAGCGACATGAAACTCATGGCATGTCATGACGTCATTAGGGCCTACAATATCTCGGATTTTCTATATCGGTGACCTAAGGTCAAGTTATAATCGTGACCTTTTCCATGTAACCCTATGGGGGAAAAACACGCATATTTCTCAGTTGTAAAATTATAAATTTAGTTAATGTTTGCTCTAGCCACTAGTTTTCGACAGAGGTCCCATATCACGCCTCTGCCAGCACCGGGGCCCTGCCTTGATCAGGCCCCTACCAGGAACGGGCCCCCTACCAGTAACGGGCCCGTCTAAAACAAATGCAAAGACCGGGCCCTGTTGTGACCGGGCCCCGTCCTGACCGGGCCCCTTATCACGCCTTTGCCAGCACCGGGCCCCTGCCTCGATCGGGCCTGACCAAGAACGGGTCTCTACCAGAAAGGGGCCCGTATCAAGAATATGCAAGGACTGGCCCCTGCTGTGACCGGGCTCACGTCCCTGACCGGGCCTCATATCACGCCTTTGCTGGCACCGGGGCCCTTGCCTCGATCGGGCTTGACCAAGACCGGGCCCCTACCAGTAATGGGCCCCATATCATGCCTCTGCCAGCACCGGGGCCCTGTCTTGATCGGGCTCCTACCAGGAACAGGCCCCTACCAGGAACGGGCCCCTATCAGGAAGGCGCCCGTATCAAAATAATTTGCAAGGAGCGGGCCCTGTTGTTTCCGGGCCTTCGTCCTGACCGGGCCCCATATCACGCCTTTGCCAGCACCGGGCCCCTGCCTCGATCGGACCTGACCAAGACCAGGCCCCTACCAGAAACGGGCCAGTATCAAGTAAATGCAAGGACCGGGCCATGTTTTGACCGGGCCTTCGTCCTGCCGTGCCCCCGTATCACGCCTTTGCCAGCACAGGGCCCCTACCTCGATCGGGCCTGATCAAGGCCGGGCCCCTAACAGGAACGGGCCCGTGTCACCAGAAACGGGCCCGTATCAAGAATATGCAAGGACTGGGCCCTGTTGTGACCGGGCTCACGTCTAACCGGGCCTCATATCACGCCTTTGCTGGCACCAGGCCCTTGCCTCGATCGGGCCTGACCAAGACCGGGACCCTACCAGTAATGGGCCCCATTTCATGCCTCTGCCAGCACCGGGGCCCTGTCTTGATCGGCCTCCCACCAGGAACGGGCCCCTACCAGGAACGGGCCCCTATCAGGAAGGCGCCCGTATCAAATAATTTGCAAGGAGCGGGCCCTGTTGTTTGCGGGCCCTCGTCCTGACCGGGCCCCATATCACGCCTTTCCCAGCACCTGTCCTCTGCCTCGATCGGGCCTGACCAAGACCGGGCATCACGCCTTTGCCAGCACCGGGCCCCTACCAGGTATGGGTCAGAGCACGGGTCCTTTTGATGGGGCCCCCCCTCAGAAATTTCGGGGGGGGGGGGGGGGAGTCAGCTGACCCCTTTGACCCCCCTGCGTGCGCCACTGTATGTATATATATATATATATATATATATATATATATATATATATATATATATATATATATATATATATATATATCTGTCCTGTCTGTCCTGTCTGTCTGTCTGTCTGTCTGTCTGTCTGTCTGTCTGTCTGTCTGTCTGTCTGTCTGTCTGTCTGTCTGTCTGTCTGTCTGTCTGTCTGTCTGTCTGTCTGTCTGTCCTGTCTGTCTGTCTGTCTGTCTGTCTGTCTGTCTGTCTGTCTGTCTGTCTGTCTGTCTGTCTGTCTGTCTGTCTGTCTGTCTGTCTGTCTGTCTGTCTGTCTGTCTGTCTGTCTGTCTGTCTGTCTGTCTGTCTGTCTGTCTGTCTGTCTGTCTGTCTGTCTGTCTGTCTGTCTGTCTGTCTGTCTGTCTGTCTGTCTGTCTGTCTGTCTGTCTGTCTGTCTGTCTGTCTGTCTGTCTGTCTGTCTGTCTGTCTGTCTGTCTGTCTGTCTGTCTGTCTGTCTGTCTGTCTGTCTGTCTGTCTGTCTGTCTGTCTGTCTGTCTGTCTGTCTGTCTGTCTGTCTGTCTGTCTGTCTGTCTGTCTGTCTGTCTGTCTGTCTGTCTGTCTGTCTGTCTGTCTGTCTGTCTGTCTGTCTGTCTGTCTGTCTGTCTGTCTGTCTGTCTGTCTGTCTGTCTGTCTGTCTGTCTGTCTGTCTGTCTGTCTGTCTGTCTGTCTGTCTGTCTGTCTGTCTGTCTGTCTGTCTGTCTGTCTGTCTGTCTGTCTGTCTGTCTGTCTGTCTGTCTGTCTGTCTGTCTGTCTGTCTGTCTGTCTGTCTGTCTGTCTGTCTGTCTGTCTGTCTGTCTGTCTGTCTGTCTGTCTGTCTGTCTGTCTGTCTGTCTGTCTGTCTGTCTGTCTGTCTGTCTGTCTGTCTGTCTGTCTGTCTGTCTGTCTGTCTGTCTGTCTGTCTGTCTGTCTGTCTGTCTGTCTGTCTGTCTGTCTGTCTGTCTGTCTGTCTGTCTGTCTGTCTGTCTGTCTGTCTGTCTGTCTGTCTGTCTGTCTGTCTGTCTGTCTGTCTGTCTGTCTGTCTGTCTGTCTGTCTGTCTGTCTGTCTGTCTGTCTGTCTGTCTGTCTGTCTGTCTGTCTGTCTGTCTGTCTGTCTGTCTGTCTGTCTGTCTGTCTGTCTGTCTGTCTGTCTGTCTGTCTGTCTGTCTGTCTGTCTGTCTGTCTGTCTGTCTGTCTGTCTGTCTGTCTGTCTGTCTGTCTGTCTGTCTGTCTGTCTGTCTGTCTGTCTGTCTGTCTGTCTGTCTGTCTGTCTGTCTGTATGTCTGTCCTGTCTGTCTGTCTGTCTGTCTGTCTGTCTGTCTGTCTGTCTGTCTGTCTGTCTGTCTGTCTGTCTGTCTGTCTGTCTGTCTGTCTGTCTGTCTGTCTGTCTGTCTGTCTGTCTGTCTGTCTGTCTGTCTGTCTGTCTGTCTGTCTGTCTGTCTGTCTGTCTGTCTGTCTGTCTGTCTGTCTGTCTGTCTGTCTGTCTGTCTGTCTGTCTGTCTGTCTGTCTGTCTGTCTGTCTGTCTGTCTGTCTGTCTGTCTGTCTGTCTGTCTGTCTGTCTGTCTGTCTGTCTGTCTGTCTGTCTGTCTGTCTGTCTGTCTGTCTGTCTGTCTGTCTGTCTGTCTGTCTGTCTGTCTGTCTGTCTGTCTGTCTGTCTGTCTGTCTGTCTGTCTGTCTGTCTGTCTGTCTGTCTGTCTGTCTGTCTGTCTGTCTGTCTGTCTGTCTGTCTGTCTGTCTGTCTGTCTGTCTGTCTGTCTGTCTGTCTGTCTGTCTGTCTGTCTGTCTGTCTGTCTGTCTGTCTGTCTGTTGCTCACCTTCGGTTGAGCAGAAGATCGTATTGTCGACACCCGCTTATGACATCCTGCTGGAGCAGCACAGACCGCCATGCTCTCCAGAAAAAAATGAAGAAAATACACAAACTTTCATATAAAATACGGCAGAACCAACGACTTGCTATGTACGGTGGCATATGGTCTAATATTATTCCCTGCTCAGTGCCACTCCTTCATCTTATCTTGTTCCTTCCGCGCCGCCTACACCATCGCTCATTCTCATCACCATCTTGTGTGGCCTTGATCGTATGATAAATATAAATAATGACGGTAAACTAAAATACTGCCGTTCACCCGAGCCGCAGCCATCGCCACCGAAGACGACGGCCGGCCGGCCCGCGGCGAGACGACATGGTCGATCGCCTGCTGAGGCCGGACGGCCCGATCGCTCTTATGACGACTCGCCACGCATGGTTGACTTCGGGGCGATTTTGTGCAACCCCAATTATTTATATCATTAAAAATGGCAGCATTTAACTCAGAAAGCTTCAGCGAACCACATGAGACTTGGCCATTTAGCATTTTCCATCGTAACTATTTTTAGAGCCACCATCGAACAGTGACTTAATGCATTGTCGCCATTGGCGGTGATCAAGATAACTATAACTATAAAGTGTTCTATTGTCCTGACTATAACTAACCAAAGCGGCGGTGATCGCCACTTGGGTCACATTGTACATCAGCGCCATCTACATCCTTGTCAACTGACATACCCCATTCAATGCACCAATTTACAGAACTCCTGACGATGAAGCGCGACGCCATCGAAACTAGATAGAGTGCGACATCTAGCGTGCTAGTTATCAACTATAGCCTACGTAAGCGACATCTATACAAAGGCGTTACTACAGGGACATCTGAATTTTGTTGGCGTGCCGTACCTACCCAAAACGATACATTTCTTAGGATAGTATAATTTTCAGTTGACAACAGTGTATATAGGTCAATTCAATAGTGAATAGACCATTGCATCGGCAAAATATCAATCACATAAACACAAGCGAAATTTGAGGCCCAACACAAGGCTTCGGGAACGGAAGAAAATATTCTCACTTTTCGCTGGAAAATCCAGTGACTGACATGTGCGTAACCACCTTCCGAAAGTAGGGGCGGGGGGGGGGGGGGGGGGGGGGGGCGGAGGCACTTTGAATTCGATTCTTTCCATGCAACGCCCATAGGCGTAATGTTAAAATCCGAAAATGTTGGGGGGGGGGGGGGGGGGGGGGAAGGGGGGGGGGGGGGGACGCGCTTCCCCCGTCCCCAGTGGTGGTTACGCCCATGGGCCCGGGAACGATTTTAAAGTTGGGGGGGGGGGGGGGGGGGGGGGCGAAACTTTTTTTTTGCGCAATCTTCTCACTTCTCATATTGGTGCACCTTTTCGTTCTCAAATTGTTCTCATTGGAAAACCGACATGGTTCGAAAGCTTATCAAAAACCACTTTGAAACTATTTTAACATGTTTTGGTCAATATTGAGGTCACCAGAGGTCACCAAAAGTCAGATTTTCCAGTTTTAGGACTTTTCTCCAGAAACCCCCAAATATCTCGGGAACTATGATAGCTAGGAACAAACAGAAAGAAGCAATCGAAAGCTCTTGAAATATTAAATCATATTGTGTCCTCTAATGTTATCTCAGGTCAATAGTTTAGGCTCCAGAGGTCATCAAATGTCAAAAGGGCAATTTTTTGGCAAAACGTTCGAAAATAACTTTTTACCTATACAGATACGACAATAATTTTGACACCATCATGTTTGTCTCGTCAACGCGCTTAGAATCACTTTAATTTGGACCAGTTTAAGTCAATATATAAATTTGACCTCAGGTCAAGGTCAAGTGGCGACCCAAGTAGGTCATGTTGCATATTGGGAGACGTGTCTCGACGAGACAAACACATTGATTCCGATTTCACTTCTTTATCTTCATTATATCGAGAGTTATTGACACAAAAAGTGTTGGTGACCTCTGCTGACCTCGGCTGATCCTGTGGGGGTCACTGAACACAAATTTAACCTGGATCATCAATAATAGCCTATGATAACATGATCCAGAAGGAATTGGACTGATATCATGCGTATCCTCGGAAAACGAAACATTTTAATATTTACCATTGACTTATAATGGGAGGTCACGAAATTAACCCGACCGGCGACCTTAGGTCACCGATATACAACATCTTAGATATTCCAATTGCAGGTATCTATGACCTGATGAAATCCTGTAAGTTTTAAACCGATCGGCCAAAAACTGTGGCTATGGTACGACCGCAAACTTATTTGGAGGTGTGGTCGCGTGACCTGACCTGAGATGACCTGTGGTCAAGAATTGCACACAATGTGGGTAATTGATGCCCGAGCAGGTGTGGCAAAAAAGGAGGCTGAAACTGAGGCGCTGTGCGCCGTACGCCGTTTTTGAAACGGCAAAAACCGCGCGCCGCCGTTTTTTTCGCTATCCTCGAAAAACCTGGGGGGGGGGGGGGCGTCTAAACGCCCCACCCCCAACACGGCGCGGGTTACCATAGAAAGCAAGAATTATGTAAAAGTGGGGTCATGCCACCCCCCCCCCCCTCCACCCCACCCCCGTTTCATACTACGAACCGTATGCCTTTGCAAACCCGCCTGTCGTCTGATAAAATACTCGTACCTGACGCCTGACGTTTGTTTTTCTTGAAGAAGCCCGCGAGTGTGGCGCTTCATCACCGTATCACGGTAACCTACGACATTTACGATAACTCTTGCTTGCAATTGCCGCCCCGTCGGCAGACAGAGAGGACAGCAGAGGGCCGCTGTCCTCTCTGTCTGCCGACTGTCCGCTGTTTTCTCTACAGCCAGTTTGACCACATCCGTAACGTTGACGTGGGATAAACTTATAAACAAAATGCAGCAGATGTTTATCGCCGTCAGTGCGTTATTTTAACGACGACGCGCCAAGCAGACAACTGCTACCAAATGTACTGCTACCAAAGTTTTCCATTATATCTCATATGACAAAATGGAAAAAGGAAAAGGAAGGAAAAGAAAGGTATACGATACTGCTATAAAGGCAAAGCTATATAATAATAATACTTATGACATGCTATAAAAGAAAACGGAAAAAATGAAAGTGACTTTCATATTTTCTATAACTTTTTTATAAAATTAATATTTAATACTCAATAATAATGTTATATAAGAGGCTTTCATATTTTATATAACTTCTTGTGAAGAAAATTGAAAGAGCTAATTTTTGGGGAAACTTCCGCTCACAAAAGTTGGGGGGGGGGGGGGGGGGCGCCGTCCCCCGGTCCAGATGTTGGGGGGGGGCAAGCGCCCCCGCTGCCCCCCCCCCCCCTGTTCCCGGGCCCCTGGTTACGCCCATGGTGACTGACGGTGCCTTTATCTACGAAAGCGGTAAGACACTGTCGGTAGTCATATGCTGGTCATAAATTTAAAAAAACAAATATTGACCTCAATGAGTTTTGGTTCAATCTTTGGCTCCCTTAGCTCTATTTTCTAGGAACGATTGCGATGGCGCGGGAATATGATTAATTCGAGGTTGTACTCTTTCTCGATAGATGTCACTGCCTGAAAACGTCTCGGCTGCGATTTGTTTACAAACGCCAGCCGGCGCGCCAGTTGGAGTTTGTTGGTGGTAGGTGTTGGTGTGTGCTCGCTTTCCTCCGGTTGAAGGCGCGTTTATTGAATTGATAATCAATCTTTTGGTAGTATGGATTGATCCATCCTCTGCATCGACTGCCAGTCTACAGGTAAGTTTTATTTTCTTCATTACATGGTGATAACTCGTTCCTCTCTGATTGTGATGCACATGACCGCGGCTGTTGTTTGTTCTAAGCTTAAACTCTGTTTTGCTGTCTCTGCAAGCTGCCTGTTTCTTTTACGTTTTCATGTGATAAAGTTTATGGTTACTCTCATTTCCTCTCGGTAGTATTTCAGTGCACCGCGCATTGCGCAAAACTGAGACGTGATTAGCGATATGAACGGGTCTCAGGTCGGTACCCAATACCAATTGGTAACTATTTTTTAGTATTTTACATTTAGATGGTTGAAACTTGAATATGATAATGGCCTACC
Source organism: Chirona hameri (assembly GCA_036785665.1). Lineage (NCBI taxonomy): Eukaryota > Metazoa > Arthropoda > Thecostraca > Balanomorpha > Balanidae > Chirona > Chirona hameri. The sequence continues at coordinate 12,538 of JAXIVJ010002363.1, forward strand.
TCTGTCTCTCTCCATGATGCATGGCAGGAATTAGCTGAAACAAGGCCGTATAAGAGCTGCTGAAAGAACCTTTTGTAATCCCAACTTTTGAGTCGTAGCAAGGCTTAAAAACCAGGTAGAACACTCCGGCCGAAAAAGTGGTGACAAACACTAATTTAGTAGCCGCGACCCCGGAGTCGCTGTGACGTAGAAGGCGGGGGACGCGGCCGGCCGGCCGCCGTACACAACATTAGTGCGCGCGTGCCTGAAGCATAGATCGCGCTTAGTTTCTTTGTTTACCGGTCGATTGCAAAACTTGTAATATGTAATATGTCACAAATCAACCGCTCTGCCGGATGCCGCTGAAAAAATGCAATCAGACAAATATTTGCTGTTGTATCTGCTGTTCTGTTCAACGATTAGGTACGGTCGCCCCGGCCGACCACCGCTCGAAATGATGATAAGTGTATCTTTGATGCCATTACCCGGCGTGGAAAATGTGAATGTATCGCAATTAATTGCCTAGGGAGACATAAACCTCAACAAATATATTGTATTTGTTTGGCATTGCTATTCCTTCTCGTGACATAGTACAGGAGAGGCGCGGATCCAAAATGTCGGTCAGGGGGGGACACATACAAAAAGTTGCGCCCTACGCACGCTTGGTGGGCGCGACATGTGCGCGACCCGGGCTCAGGGGGGGGGGGGGGGGGCTTGGGTCTCCCATGCGCCCCCTATACTTTTCTTATGGGTGAATCTTCGGGAAATTTATGAAATGGTATAGGATCTGAATCGTTATCTTGATCACTTTTTTTTTGGCATGTCAGTCGTTGCTGCACCCCCGATGGCGCAAAAAGGCATGTCCTGTAACTCATAAATCACATTATTATAATTGATTTTGAGTAATTACTAGACACTTGGCAATTTGTGTGCATTAGTCCAACCCACCCACAGGACAGGACCAGTAGCATTAGGTATTACTCAGTGGCGGCGGATAAGGGGGGGGGGGGGGGGGGGTAGAGGAGGCAGCTGCCCGCCCACTCAAGAAGTTGGGGGGGGGGGGGGGGGGAGGGAAACATATGATTTTGCTCCCCCCATAAATTTGTAAGAGTAGAAAATCCATACTCCAAGAAGTTGGTTCGATTTTTCCTTTTGACCGAAACAATGACCCAGGGCCCCGATGTGCCCCCAGCCAGCCTGATGGGCCTTCTAAGACCGACAGAAGGCCCTCAATCGGCCTGAGGGGACCCTCGGTAGGCCATGAGGTACCCTCCGAAGGCCTGAGACTTCAACATTGGCCTGCCCGACGTTTTTTTTTGCGACCATTTAGAGACCCTGCAAAATACAGTGGCCTAAATCCGAGGAGATACCATTTCGTTTTTTTAGGGGGGGGGCTTTGGCCGTGGGAGGGGCCTTTTTGCCGAGGGGACCCTCTGGGTTTATTTGCCCCCCCCCATCCGAAAATACGATCCGCCGCCACTGGTATTACTTAGGTTTTGAGACTGGTGTCTCAAAACCTAAGTAATACCGATATCAGTCACATTGGTATGGATTTTCTAGTCTGTTTATATAAGGTGATACAATCTATGGGTTTACGTCCTTGAAAAACAAAAAATATAGCTAACCTACTCCTACAGCCTCTTATGTCGATAATTTTCGCAGATGTCCTCAGCCAAAGAACGCACAGATTTGGGTGTACATTTTTAGCTTATGAGGTATTCTGGGAAAATACTGCTATGTTGACAGATACAATTATTATGTCGGCTTTCATATACACCTTTAAATATTGTTATACGCTTCATAAAAATAAGTAACTACTTAAAAATGCACACGCACACACGCCCGTACATTGCCAGCGAACCAATATGGCGAACCCGTTGAAATGTAAACAAACGATTCTCCCCCGCCCTCACGTCATCACAACCTGACCAATCACCGTCGAGCTTGCTCAAAACTGATTGGTCAATACTAGCTGATAGCCAAATATAGCTTATGAGCAGATCCGATAAACACGGCCAAGATGCTGAAAGCTGCTCGCGGTTGTCACACTCTTTACCAATGTTGAAGGAGCGGAGTACACCCCCTGAGTCGCAGGTACTATGTTATTTGTGCCGTGTGCGTCGGAAATGAATCTGTTTTCCTCCAGTCTTCATCATCAGACATGATGCGATCAATCGGTGTTATCGTCTCACATTTTCTGCTACAGAGAATGAACCCCACTAACAGGATACGAAGATTCAACGCATTTTTCTCTTATCGCAAAAACAATCATTGTGCCTTTCAGCTTTCTTTTCTATATAAACAACGCATTGAAGCCCGCAGAGGTCTAGCAGGCAGCCAGCGAAGACGATTGCAGTCCCGGTGACCAGTGTATAGTGCCCTGCGGCGACCCATCACAGTGGGTCAGATGAGCTCCAAAACCGGCCATCGCAAGAACAAGCTAAAATTATGGGAATTTTGACCTGAAATCGATGCCTAGCCATATAGGGAATGTATATAGTGATACAATATTACCCTCCTTTCAGCACCCCCAAAGTACATACTGTTAAAAATCCGCAACTGAATGAATTTGTATTTGAGTTCAACCACCAAATATACCTTGCCAATCACCATTTCAGTGAAGAAAATATGTTTGTACTTACTAGTGGTGCCAATCGGTACAATCATTTTCGGAATTCCGAATTTGTCCGAAGACCGATTCGGTTTTCGGACGGACATGAGCATATTTCTTTGGACATTTTCGGACATCCAATGCCCAAGGATGGCTTGTCGCGATAATCACTTAGTTACTTTTTTATTAAAAAAGAAAGTGCGCCACAGGTAATTCACATCAAACTTACTTTGATTTATAAACAATAGGTAAGTAAACATAGCAATAGCATGTTTTGTTTTGGCTGAAGTAGGTGATATGATGATTTTGGAATGTTGTGCTTCTTTCTGTGTCAGATGAGGCTGTGATAAATCATCAAAGTTGTCTCTTGTCAGGGTTAAATATGAGGCTGTGCCTTACACACGCCCTTGCTCACTCTTGTTGATGAAGCATACCTATTGTTTATTTCCTGTATAGAAATGGATATATGATTATTGTGGCTTTCGGGTATCCTAACTGTAGCAGTCATTTGACACATGCCTATATGTATGCATGGAAATGATACACTGGATGTTTTACATTCCATATCAAACACTTTTTCTGCTTTCGAACAAATTTCGGACAAACAATGATTTTCGGACAGTTTCGGACGGACAACTGACCATGGTCTTGGACATCGGTCGGACATTGAACAAATATTTTCTGAAACTGGCACCACTAGTACTTCCACTTAGGGAAGAGGGAACCCCATAATTTTAGGGGAAGGGCAGTGTCTCCATTTTCCACCAGAATATGCACCCTTTTACCTCTTGAACAGAAAGGGGTACCAAGCACATACTTGCAATATTGTGAATGTTCGGATCATCCATGACCAAGGCGTCGTGTCCTGAACATGATGGGTAGGGCCCCAATGCTAACTTTATATATTTTAAAGTCATGCTTACCATGCAACGTCATAGGCCTAATGTTAAAATGTGGCATTATTGGTAGGGCCCTTGGCCCTACCAGGCCTATAGAAAACGACATACGCGTGTTAAGTATTCTTAACACGCGCACTCCTGCAGCGCCACTAACGCGCACTGGAATCCCCCCCCCCCCCCGCTGAGATTTCCGAAAATATGAGAGCTCGAGCGACCAAACTTACAGGATGGGTAGCTGCTATGATGATCTACATTTGCTGAAATGTGGATGACCGTAGGCCAATATATTCAAGGTCAAATGAGGTCATGGGGGTGTCAAAACTAGGCATTTTGTAACTTGACCTCTCCGTGACGTCATAGGTCACCATAATGGGGCCAATGAGATATTTCTGACATCAGGTTACCCAGAGATGCCGAATGGCGTTTGAATTCTCCCAATCCGACTGCTGTTGCCTGATATATCGCTTCGGTGATCGCGATTCTCGCCGCCATCTTCGATTTAAAATCCATATAACTAAAAAAAATACCGACTGATTTTAATTTGTTGGTGTCAAACGATCCAGTATTGTATTAGCTTAAATGTCACGAAGTAGCAGTGGACTGCCTCTTTTCGTTTACGAGTTATTTCAGAAAAACCTGTGGGGGCACAAAAGTGCCCCCCCCCCTCCAGTGCGCGTGTTAACTAAACTGCGTCTTCGCCAAATGTCATGCATTCTATGCGTTTTTTTTTTGGGGGGGGGTAATTATAGTTTCCAGGCATCTAGTTACGGCATCTAATTACCTATCAAACATTAAGGTATATATTACAATTACCCAAACTGCTTCTGACTTGCATTCCCTGTAGGCAACTCATCTGAGGTCACTATTTGAAGGCATACACGAATACTTATATCCAATGCATCCACTTGGAAAATGTAATACGCAATTGAATCTCCTGTTTCAGTCCCTAACATATATTGTTTGCGCTGTCTAGCTCTTTTAGTTATTGAGATTGAGAGGCTTTGTTAAGGACACCCATATATGGCCGAAATTTTACCTTCGGTGACCCTTGATTGACCTGACCTAAAATGACATGCGTACTTTCGATAGACCTTGTCTCGCGCTATATAACGTTCTTTTCCGCTTGTCGCTACGTTGCGCAGTTTTCGAGTGAAATACATACAGAAATTCCTTCATTGATGAAGTTTTCACCCTGCTGATCGCGAGGCTGCTGGCAAATAATCATATATTTTAAATTGGCGCAAAAACGCGCAGGTGATCTCTGCATAATCTGAAAGAGCACACTTTAAACTATATGTGCGCACACTAATTATGGCGGGACCTGGTGGGACTCATTTTGCATGCTTATGGTTATTACTCGGATATGTTTTTACCAGCAATAATGCGATACAAATTGTTATATCCGTGAAAGTACCAGATACAATCCCAGATGCCAACTGCGAATCAATTTTTGGTAAGCCAAAAGAACGCACTTTAATTTGGTACAATACCGATTACCATGCAATCAACTAGTTTGCCACAGAGGTGCCGTTTAAGCAGGCTTTCAGTACACCTGCTTGTCTGCCTCTCCTAGATCCTGGACATACCATGTGTTTAGGCTTGTTTTTTATTACGAAATCGTCTGGGAGGAAACAAGAGGTCACCTTTGGATGTCTTGAACAATTTAGATTGTCTTAGGCATAAATTGAGTCGTGTAGGACCTATTTGGATTTTCGCTCCATGGCCGCTTTAGGAGCCGATCTGCCCCATAGTTGGCCATAGCGGCCGGGCAAAGAACCAGTACGGCAGGCCCGTTAGCTAGGGAGCCCCACTAAGCAGCCACATAGTGGTCGCCGTCATCAAAATGTTGTTGACCGGGAGATACTCGAAACATTGGGAAAGAAACGTGCTCCAACTCATCTCTGATGTTGCAAAAACGAGCCGATCTGGGCCTCGCAAGAAAATCAGCACTTCTTGAGCACGTGCTGCGGTGAAGAGTGCATACGGCATACAAATGCATACCATGCTGGATACACATTTCCACGAATTGTTCTTCAAAATGGTGTATTGCAACAATGCATTTAGCCACTGCCACTCATTAGCCACTGCATAACTGCAGACCCACGTATCTCATGATGACCTTCACTAATCACTAATCACCTACCACTCACAATCGCCTCTCCGTTCCAGTGACACCAGGACTGGGCTGCAGGTTTTACGTCATCAGCAGAGCCCCTCATCTCCCGTTGCCATGGAGATGGCCGTGCTGCAGCTGATGGAGAACATCGTGAAGGATAAGGACGCCTGCGGTGTGATGGCCGCCCTCTTCACCACCATCACCGGCGACCTGAAGGTAGGTCTCCGGCAGGAGTGCCAGCGATGTGTGTCTCACAGTGAACAACAGTGAATCCCAGCGGCCGGGGCTTCTCGGTGTGGTTAACATGGTTCAGGCCCGTCAGGGCATAGGCCAGGGTGCGTTCTCTGTACAGTCGCTTCCGTGCTAGACAATGGCGATTGAAATTCGCCGCGCATTGGTATGTGCGGCTTTTCACTGCTCCCAAACGCCTCGCGTGTTGCTGTAGAGCGTCCGGCGCATTTCGTCGCGCCGCAAGCGTCACAAAGCGCCGAAAGCGCCGCGATTCGCCGCGGACTGCGATTGAGGCCGACGTGCGGCGGTCCGGCGGTCCGGCGGTCCGGTGGTCCGGCGGCCGCAGCCGAGTAACGGACCCTCCTCGCTCGCTGGGCGGACGGCGGAGGCCGAACGCTATCCAGCTGACGCCGCCGGCCGCCAGGCCGTCATCAGACGTCATCAGACTGTGACGTCATCGGACGTCTTCAGGCTGGGTGGGGCGTCATCAGTCACCGGTCATTCGTCATTCGTCATTTGGCATTTGACATTCGTCATTCGCTTTTGTGCTTTGTTGACGCTGATGTCCGAACTCCACTTGGGTCGAGCTAGCGTGACAGCAGTGTCTTCTGGGTCTATTTCTCCCAGGTGTTGTCTCCCATCGCCCGTCACCCGTCACCCGTCACCCGTCACCCGTCACCCGTCACACGTTACCCGTCACCCGACTCTAGTCACCAGTCACCCGACTCTAGTCACCCGTCACATGTCACCCGTCTCCCGTCACCCGTCACCCGTCACCCGTCACCCGTCACCCGTCTTCCATCAACCGTCTTCCGTCACCCGTCACCCGTCACCCGTCACCCGTCACCCGTCACCCGTCACCCGTCACCCGTCACCCGTCTTCCATCAACCGTCTTCCGTCACCCGTCACCCGTCACCCGTCACCCGTCACCCGTCACCCGTCACCCGTCACCCGTCTCCCGTCACCCGTCACCCGTCACCCGTCACCCGTCTTCCATCAACCGTCTTCCGTCACCCGTCACCCGTCACCCGTCACCCGTCACCCGTCACCCGTCACCTGTCACCTGTCGCCCTTCTCCCATCAACCTCCCGTCACTCGTCTTCTGCCACCCGTCACCCGTCATCTGTCGCCCTTCTCCCATCAACCTCCCGTCACCCGTCTTCTGCCACCCGTCACCCGTCACCCGTCACCTGTCGCCCTTCTCCCATCAACCTCTCGTCACCCGTCTTCTGCCACCCGTCACCCGTCACCCGTCACCTGTCGCCCTTCTCCCATCAACCTCCCGTCACCCGTCTTCTGCCACCCTTCACCCGTCACCCGTCACCTGTCGCCCTTCTCCCATCAACCTCTCGTCACCCGTCTTCTGCCACCCGTCACCCGTCACCCGTCACCTGTCGCCCTTCTCCCATCAACCTCCCGTCACCCGTCTTCTGCCACCCTTCACCCGTCACCCGTCACCTGTCGCCCTTCTCCCATCAACCTCCCGTCACCCGTCTTCTGCCACCCTTCACCCGTCACCCGTCACCTGTCGCCCTTCTCCCATCAACCTCCCGTCACCCGTCTTCTGCCACCCGTCACCCGTCACCCGTCACCTGTCGCCCTTCTCCCATCAACCTCCCGTCACCCGTCTTCTGCCACCCTTCACCCGTCACTCGTCACCTGTCGCCCTTCTCCCATCAACCTCCCGTCACCCGTCTTCTGCCACCCGTCACCCGTCACCCGTCACCTGTCGCCCTTCTCCCATCAACCTCCCGTCACCCGTCTTCTGCCACCCGTCACCTGTCACCCGTCACCTGTCGCCCTTCTCCCATCAACCTCCCGTCACCCGTCTTCTGCCACCCGTCACCCGTCACCCGTCACCTGTCGCCCGTCTCCCATCAACCTCTCGTCACCCGTCTTCTGCCACCCGTCACCCGTCATCTGTCGCCCTTCTCCCATCAACCTCCCGTCACCCGTCTTCTGCCACCCGTCACCCGTCACCTGTCGCCCTTCTCCCATCAACCTCTCGTCACCCGTCTTCTGCCACCCGTCACCCGTCACCCGTCACCTGTCGCCCTTCTCCCATCAACCTCCCGTCACCCGTCTTCTGCCACCCGTCACCCGTCACCCGTCACCTGTCGCCCGTCTCCCATCAACCTCCCGTCACCCGTCTTCTGCCCCCCGTTCTCTGCCCGCCTCTCCTCCCATCCTGTCTGTCGCCGCGGCCAGCCATCACCAGGCAGCCGGACCGGGTGGACGCCGTCGTACGGTGCCGGCTTTTTGCCGCCGTCTGTTTGGTGCCGACGCTGACTGCCGCCCGCCGAACGCCGCGGGCAGGACCGGCGCGGCGTGCGGCAGCTCTGACCTGAGGGAGGGAAGAGTGACGGGCAGACGAGCGGACAGACGAATTGACTCGTCCCTCGGCGGCGGACCGGCGCGTCGGACGGCTGTGGTCAGGGATGACTGGAGCGGCTGACTCGCTTCAGGGCGCCGACAAGCCTGTCCGGTAGGTGGTGGTGGAGGATTGTGTCGAAATCACCGCATGTGAAGGTGACGGTTACATCGTCACCTTGTGCTGAGGTCAGGTTGTGGAAGCGTCTGTTGAGGAGAACTTCGGGGGTGGCGCCAGCGGGGTGAACGGATTTAGTTTCTGGTGGATGAATTATGAGGTTGTATGTTCTTGGTGAACATTCAGCGCGGCTTGATTCGTGAAAAACTGCCGCGGTATTTGTCCAAGCGTTCGTGGAACCAATCAACAGGGAATTACTTGGTTCGCTTGTGGTTCGCTGAAGAACAAAGCGGATCCTTATGATCCTGTTGATGCTTCTCTCGAACTGGCTGATGCTGATCCTCTTGATGGTAGAGCACAGGTGCCATGTTCCGTGTATTGTTATATAACTATTCGTTGAATTGTTCTCCGCTTGAGCTCCGTCTTCAAATCACAGACACACACTGTTGTCTACAGAAGACAGCAGTGCAGTGCTGGCCGGCACTGCTGCAGGCAGGTATTAGCCCGCATACCCGCTGTGAGCGTTGTGCAGACCTGAGCTTGCATTGCTCAACTCAGCCAGGTTACTGCCCCTCCCCTCCCCGGGTTTCTAAGTCAGCTCTCCTCCCCCTCCAGCCACTGCTGCCCCTCCCCTCCCCGGGTTACCTTATTCAGCCCCCCCCCCCCCCCCCCCCAGTCCAGCGAGTGTGTCCTGCGCCTGAGCCCCGCGCTCCAGAGCCGTCCGGGCACTGATGCCCCTCCCCTCCCCTGGTTACCTTATTCAGCCCCCCCCCCCCAGTCCAGCGAGTGTGTCCTGCGCCTGAGCCCCGCGCTCCAGAGCCGTCCGGGCACTGATGCCCCTCCCCTCCCCTGGTTACCTTATTCAGCCCCCCCCCCCCCCAGTCCAGCGAGTGTGTCCTGCGCCTGAGCCCCGCGCTCCAGAGCCGTCCAGCCACTGATGCCCCTCCCCTCCCCTGGTTACCTTATTCAGCCCCCCCCCCCCCCAGTCCAGCGAGTGTTGTCCTGCACCTGAGCCCTGCGCTCCAGAGCCGTCCGGCCACTGATGCCCCTCCCCTCTCCGGGTTACCTTATTCAGCCCCCCCCCCCCCCCCCCCAGTCCAGCGAGTGTTGTCCTTCACCTGAGCCCAGCGCTCCAGAGCCGGCCGGGCACGCTGCCCTCGCTAACCTCCGTCTCGAGGGATTCAGGGCGTTATGTGTGGCGTCCCGGTGTCGCCTGGGAGATAGCAGCCGACTAACTTTGGAAGTAACGTCACTCATATAGCCCAGCGACCTAAAGTGGTGTCAAAATCCCGCGTGGGTCGGTCAACGCCCTGCTGTTATTTCCAGCAGCGACGTGAAGACGCATCGCTTCGAAGACGAAGATGCACCGGTTGTAACTGATATATTCTGGTGGTGTTTGCATATAGAGCTGAACTTCCATACATAAATTCCCCGGAAACGTTTCGTTATTCGTAGCGTTTTGTGAAATGTCTTTTGTAATTTATGTGTGGTTTCCGGCTGCCCTGGCGAATTCGTAATCTAGCCGGAGAAATAGGCGGGGTACTCGGGCCAAGATTGTAAGCGTCAGCCGCCGGACCCTCTGTGCCGTGTATCGTGCCGTGCCGTGTCCGTGCCGTGTATCGTGCCGTGCCGTGTCCGTGCCGTGTCCGTGCCGTGTCCGTGCCGTGTCCGTGCCGTGTCCGTGCCGTGCCGTGCCGTGTCCGTATCCGTGCCGTGTCCGTGCCGTGTCCGTGCCGTGTCCGTGCCGTGTCCGTGCCGTACCGTGTCCGTACCGTGTCCGTACCGTGTCCGTGCCGTGTCCGTGCCGTGTCCGTGCCGTGTATCGTGCCGTGCCGTGTCCGTATCGTGTCCGTGTCCGTGCCGTGTCCGTACCGTGTCCGTGCCGTGTCCGTGCCGTGTCCGTGCCGTGTCCGTGCCGTACCGTGTCCGTGCCGTGTCTGTGCCCGTACCGTGTCCGTGCCGTGTCCGTGCCGTGCCCGTGCCGTACCGTGTCCGTGCCGTGTCCGTGCCGTGCCGTGTCCGTGCCGTGCCGTGCCGTGTCCGTGTCCGTGTCCGTGTCCGTGCCGTGCCATGTCCGTGCAGTGTCCGTGCCGTACCGTGTCCGTGCCGTGCCGTGCCGTGTCCGTGCCGTGTGTGCCGCAGTCAGAAATGCGCCACTGGTCGCCGCAGCGCGTCACTGGTCGCCGCGTGTGAGTGACGTGCGCAATATTGCCTCATTGGTGGGCGGCTGTTGGCTGCTGAGCGCGGTTCCGCCACCGCCCTCCGCTGCTGTGCCGCTGCCGCACCACCGCCCTCGGCCGCTGTGCCGCCGCTGTGCCGCTGCTGTGCCGCTGCTGTGGCGCTGCTGTGCCGTTGCTGTGGCGCTGCTGTGGCGCTGCTGTGCCGCTGCTGTGGCGCTGCTGTGGCGCTGCTGTGCCGCTGCTGTGCCGCTGCTGTGCCGCTGCTGTGCCGCTGCTGTGCCGCTGCTGTGCCGCTGCTGTGGCGCTGCTGTGCCGCTGCTGTGCCGCCGCCCTCCGCTGCTGTGCCGCTGCTGTGCCGCTGCTGTGCCGCTGCTGTGCCGCTGCTGTGCCGCTGCTGTGCCACCGCTGTGGCGCTGCTGTGCCGCTGCTGTGGCGCTGCTGTGCCGCTACCGCTGTGCCGCCGCTGTGCCGCTGCTGTGCCGCTGCTGTGCCGCTGCTGTGCCGCTGCTGTGCCGCCGCTGTGCCGCCGCTGTGCCGCTGCTGTGCCGCTGCTGTGCCGCTGCTGTGCCGCTGCTGTGGCGCTGCTGTGCCGCTGCTGTGCCGCTGCTGTGCCGCTGCTGTGCCGCTGCTGTGCCGCTGCTGTGCCGCCGCTGTGCCGCTGCTGTGCCGCCGCTGTGCCGCTGCTGTGCCGCTGCTGTGCCGCTGCTGTGCAGCTGCTGTGTTTTGTGGATGTTATTGCCCTAGTTGTTGATGCTGCTGCTTACGACTGTTGCTGCTGCCTCCGTTGCCGCTACCGCTGTCATTGCCTTTACTCTTGACTGAGGCTATGCTATGCATTATTCGGATTATATTCTACTTAGCACAATGGCGTTGCCATTCGTCACGGTCTCAAAATAACTAGGGATATATCCAAGTGCATATGTACTTTAACATGGGACCACATTAAGGATACCTCAAAGTTACTAGGGACACCTAGTGGTGACGGCGCCCATTACTGTCTTGGAAGTATACATCTGTAAAGCTTTAAAGTTTTAAAGCTCAGTATACATCTGCAAAGCTTTAAAGCTTTAAAGCTACATTGCGTCTTAAAGTAAAAGCCACGCTCGTGTACCCTCACCCACGATTCGAGTCACGTGACCATTGATTTGCCATCAGACGGCGTGCCGTATTGCTGTTCCCGGAATGTTAGCTCAGTTGTGCGGCTTCTGAAGACCCTCCCCCGCCACGGCGTGGTCGGTGTGGTCTGGGTCCGGCCGCGGCTCTATAGCTGTGTGTGTGGCTGTGTGGTCGTCGGCAGCCCGCAGTATTCCCTGCCGCCGCCGCCGCCGCCGCCGCCTCCCTAGTGTCCATCCATCGCGGCTGGCTCAGCTCCCGGCCTAATGAGACTCAGCCTTCCCCGCCCCGGACACTAATCAACGACGCTGGAGGCTGGGCCGCGCTGTCTGCTGCTGGCTGGAGGTGTCTGGTGGTGTCTGGTGCTGTCTGCTGCTGGCTGGAGGTGTCTGGTGGTGTCTGGTGCTGTCTGCTGCTGGCTGGAGGTGTCTGGTGGTGTCTGGTGCTGTCTGCTGCTGTCTGGTGGTGTCTGGTGATGTCTGGTGCTGTCTGCTGTTGTCTGGTGGTGTCTGCCGCTGTCTGGTGCTGTCTGCTGCTGTCTGGTGATATCTGCTGCTGTCTGCTGCTGTCTGCTGCTGTCTGCTGCTGTCTGATGCTGTCCGCTGTCTGCTGCTTGCTGCTGTCTGCTGCTGTCTGCTGCTGTCTGGTGCTGTCTGCTGCTGTCTGGTGCTGTCTGCTGCTGTCTGCTGCTGTCTGATGCTGTCCGCTGTCTGCTGCTGTCTGCTGCTGTCTGGTGCTGTCTGCTGCTGTCTGCTGCTGTCTGCTGCTGTCTGCTGCTGTCTGCTGCTGTCTGCTGCTGTCTGCTGATGTCTGCTGATGTCTGCCGCCGTCTGCTGCTGTCTGCTGCTGTCTGCTGCTGTCTGCTGCTGTCTGCTGCTGTCTGCTGCTGTCTGCTGCTGTCTTCTGCTGCTGTCTGCTGCTGTCTGCTGCTGTCTGCTGCTGTCTGCTGCTGTCTGCTGCTGTCTGCTGCTGTCTGCTGCTGTCTGCTGCTGTCTGCTGCTGTCTGCTGCTGTCTGCTGCTGCTGTCTGCTGATGTCTGCTGATGTCTGCTAATGTCTGCCGCTGTCTGCTGCTGTCTGCTGCTGTCTGCTGCTGTCTGCTGCTATCTGCTGCTGTCTGCTGATGTCTGCCGCTGTCTGCTGCTGTCTGCTGCTGTCTGCTGCTGTCTGCTGCTGTCTGCTGCTGTCTGATGCTGTCTGCTGCTGTCTGGTGCTGTCTGCTGCTGTCTTCTGCTGTCTGGTGCTGTCTGCTGCTGTCTGCCGCTGTCTGCCGCTGTCTGCCGCTGTCTGCCGCTGTCTGCTGCTGTCTACTACTGTCTGCCGCTGTCTGCTGCTGTCTGGTGCCTGGAGCCAGTAGTGGAGCGGGTCCGCCAGGAGTGGAGCGGGTCCGCCAGTAGTGGAGCGGGTCCGCCAGTAGTGGAGCGGGTCCGCCAGGAGTGGAGCGGGTCCGCCAGTAGTGGAGCGGGTCCGCCAGTGGTGGAGCGGGTCCGCCAGGAGTGGAGCGGGTCCGCCAGTAGTGGAGCGGGTCCGCCAGGAGTGGAGCGGGCCCGCCAGTAGTGGAGCGGGTCCGCCAGGAGTGGAGCGGGTCCGCCAGTGGTGGAGCGGGTCCGCCAGGAGTGGAGCGGGTCCGCCAGGAGTGGAGCGGGTCCGCCAGTGGTCCGCCACAGACCAGATTCTGAGAGGATTCACTGGCTTCATCGAACGAGGATTCTCGTTGAGAAATCACCTGGCCTGGGGTCCCTGGAGTTCCTGGACGAGGCTCGGCAGGTCGAAGACGGTTTTATTTCGGTCGAAATAGCGGATGGCAATCCTATGGGAGGTGTCGGACGGCATTCTTCATGCAGTCCGACCTTCGGCTGTGTTCAGTATGTGGAATGCAGTCAACACGGAGAGTTCGCTGACCTCTGCAGACTGCGGTCACCTGACCTGTCCTCCAGTGTCCAGTGTCCAGTGTCCAGTGTCCAGTGTCCAGTGTCCGGTCAAACGAGCCGACGCGACGCGCGCGACACAGTCTCAGCACCGTCTACATGCCCCAGTCGCTAGCATACCGCATGCTACCGTACACTGTGCGGCACCACACACCGTGGGGTAGCAGCATGTCGAGTCTACATGACACCATCGGCAGGAGTCCAGGACAAAAAGGCAAATGTGAAAAAGTTAAAAGACAAAAAGTCAAATCGGCTAAAAGTCAAAGGACAAAAAGTCAAATGGCAAGGAGTTAAAAAGATAAAAACCAAATGCAAAAAGTCAAATGCAAAAAGTTGAAAACGCGAAAAGTCATGCAAAAAGTCAAAAACGCAAAAAGTCAAATGCAAAAAGTCAAAAGCGTAAACAGTCGAACACAAAAAGTCAAAGCGAAAAGTCGAAAAATCCGACAAGATAATGGGAAGATAACGGAAGCAGAAGTTACATTAATCCGTTACCTTCAAAGATATGTGTACAGTTCAGGCACATACGTCGAATAAGAATCACGTTCGCTATATCGGGCTGTTTATCACCTACTAGCAATGCAAATTTCAGGGCCACGGAGCCAGTGCTAGGCCCGAAGTTCGGGCCCGGTGTGGTGTTGGGCTATGGCCTGCCGGCCTCATGCGTCTGATCGTGTCTGATCAATACAGACCTTGATACAGACCTTGATCAATACGTTCTTTGTCAATGTTATGCCGTGCCTGACACCGTGTTGACACCTGCCACGAGTGAGGTTACCTATGCGGAGGATCTTGAAATATTGATCCTGAAAATGGCCCTGAAAATGACCTTGAATATACAAATTAATGTCATTTTCGTGATCAGCGTGTCCAAGTTGACCAGCAACCACATTTTGAAGCGAATCGCTACTCGACGCTGAATTATAATCCGAATCCGTCGCTAACTTCACAGACATAGAAACAGCCTTTAATTCAAAGCAGTTCACCTTTGCATGGCGTATTGAACTGGTATAGCCGTCATTTACATTTGAACTTTATTTATTCCCTCTGATTTTGTAACGTTTTACATTTTACTTTTTGCAGTTTGACTTACCTAACACCCAAGACCCGTCTCCTGTATGGAGCGAAGCGAAGCAACTTACTCTCACCACAAGCTTTGGCGTGACGCGGCCTCGACCTCAGTCGTGAATAAACTATATTTGCCCTTTTGACTTTTCGCATGTGACTTTGCCTTTTTGACTTTTTGCATTTGACTTTTAGCCTTTTTTACTTTTTGCATTCTACTTTTTGCCTTTTTGCATTTGCCTTTTTGACTTTTTGCATTTTACTTTTTGTCCATTTGACTTTTTGCTGTATTGACTTTTTGCATTTTACTTTTATCCCATTTGACTTTTTGCCTGTTTGACTTTTGGCTTTTTACTTTTGGCTTTTTGACTTTTTGCCATTTTACTTTTTGTCCGTTTGACTTTTTGCCGTTTTTACTTTTTGCATTTGACTTTTTGTCCTTTGACTTTTTCACATTTGACTTTTTGTCCTTTTACTTTTTGACTTTGACTTTTTGTCCGGTTACCCTACATGACACCATCTGCAGGGGCGTAGGGAGAATTTCTCCCAGGGGGGGGGGGGGAATGGGATCAGAGGGGCCCTCGTAGCCAGGGGGGCCACATAATTCAAACAGTACAGTATGTTGTATGTTGTAAAACAACGACAAATAACTTTCGACAACGAAAAAATGTATATTTATTTTTGGGAGTCAAAAACTAAAAATTTCGATACTCCGCGATAGCCATATTTAAATATAATGTCATTTCCTTTCTTTCGGCGTTTTTTATTTGCAATTTGCTTCAAAACTCGATTTTCTACGATTTTTCGAACATGTATTGTTTTTCCACCAAAAATGGCTTGACATGACGTGATTAAAACGTCATTTATCTCCCAAAGTGCTCCACCATCTTCATTGAAATGTCGTGATAAGACGTATAATTGATGCAGCATAAGGTACTGAAAGGTTGACGTCGATATCCTAGCATTGTTTTCAAGTGATTGAGAAAATCAGGGAGGGATGGGGAGCAGATTCTGCTACCTCCACCGGGGCGTGGTTTAATCAAAATAATATCCTGAATCTTCTTCAATTCGGATTAAGGAAACAACACAGTAGGTACGTGCATGCCGATTGTGCACATTTACGATGAAGTTACAAAATCTCTACAAAATAACGAAATAAGATGCTCCTTATATCTTGATTTACAGAAAGCTTTGGAAAGCTGTGCTTATAAATTTTCTTGAAAAAAATACACCACATTGTAATACCGAGGGGCTTCTACAACACGGTAGAGTTATATCTTAACACGCGCCCTGGAGGACCTCTGATAATTACACGCCCTGGAGGGGGGAGGGCGGATTCCGCCCCCTAAGATCCCGAAAACCACGCAACGTAGCGACAAGCGGAAAACGGCGTTAGATAGCTCGAGACAAGCTCTATCGAAGGTATATCTGTCTTTTGTTAGGTCAGGTCAATATTGAGGTCATCAAAGGTCAGATTTTCCAGTTTTAGGACTTCGCTCCAGAAACCCCCAAATATCTCGGGAACTATGACAGCTAGGAACAAATGGAAAAAGCAATCGAAAGCTCTTGAGTTATACAATCCCATTTGTGTCCTCAAATTTGAGCTCAGGTCAATATTTTAGGCTCCAGAAGTCATCATATGTCAACAAAACTGTTTTTGGCAAAACAGTTTTTCGCAAATAACCTTTTACCTGATGAAGATAAGGCACTAATGTTTTACGCCATCGTGTTTGTCTCGTCAAGGCGCTTCTAATACATGTTTACATGTTTTTCATAATTCGAAGATTTCCACTGGGGGGTCGCTCAGGAAAGTACGGGCCAACGTGTTTGTCCGGATGTGTCCAGACGAGATCTTTGGCCACCTCTGCAGGTCGACGCTGCGGTTATTGGTTCGGAAGATAACTGGGGGGGGGGGGCGAAAAACGCCCCCCCCCCCTCTCCGCAGCCAATGGCGTTCCGCTGAGAACCCAGCCAATGCCGGGTTAATACTCGTACATTGTCAAAGCCTTGTATTCCGCTCAGACGTTACTAGCATACACTGAAAAACAATGACAGCTTTGACTGGTCTTCCTTCGAGAGCCTCACCGGCGCTCGACCGGCAGACCACCTCTACCACCACAGGACCCTCTAAAGGACAGCAGAGGCCCTCTACAGATCGGCAGGGGCCTCTAAACGCCGGCATATGGCCATCTGCGGATCGGCAGGGCCTTATTAAGGCCGACAGAGGGCCCTCTACAGATCGGCAGGGCCCTCTAAAGGCCGACGTGGCCCTCTAGAGGCCGCAAGGGCCCTCTAAAGGCCGGAATGGTCATATAAAGGTCGGCAGATAGCCCTCTATAGATTGGCTGGGGCACTCTGCAGATCAACAGGGCCCCTAAAGGCTGGAAGAGGGCCCTCTACATACTGGCAGGGTCATCTAAAGGCCGGCATAGGGCCCTCTACAGATCGGCAGGACCCTCTAAAGGCCAGCAGAGGGCCCTCTACAGATTGGCTGGGACAATCTGCAGATCGACAGGGCCCATTAAGCCTGGACGAGGGCCCTCTACAGGTTGACAGGGCCCTCTAAATGCCGGCAGAGGCCCTCTACAGATTGACAGGTCGATCTACAGATCGGCAGGGACCCTCTACAGATCGGCAGGGCCCTATAAAGGTCGGCAAAGGGCTCTACAACCGACAGGGGACCTCTAAATGCCGGCAGATGGGCCATCTGCAGATTGGCAGGGCCCTTTACAAGCTGGTAAAGGGCCCTCTCCACACTGGCTGGGGCCCTTTTGTACGCATTTACATATACATGCCTTTAACAGACAAGCAAGTGCTGTTATTTATTCGTGTTACGATTTTGTAGGTTCGCGGGCGTTCTTTTATGCGACTTAAGGCGTTTTGCGGGCGCCTGACACCATAAAAAAAAAAACGCTGGGGCCGTCGCTCGGTCGCCAGAGGGGCCCGCCTGGCTTCCAGGGGGCCATGACCCCCTTCCCCCCTGCCTACGCCCTTGACCATCTGTGTCTACACACAGTCAGCACACATCAGTACAGTGTCTGTATCGGTCTGGGTACATAATACATACCCATTGTACAGGCCACCGGCGGCTGTTGCGTGCCGGGGTGTGGAGGGGCGCGGCCGGCCTGTTTGCCTCTGGTTGCCATGTTTATAGCCTCCCAGTCGGGCCGACGCCGGGCGAAATTAGTCGGCCGCGTCTAATGAACTGCCGGCCGTTCTCAATGCACTGTTGCTGTCTGCCGCAGTCCTGGTCAGAGTGGAGCTGAGCTGGGGATCGGGGACGGGAGGGGGCCTGGTCAGAGTGGAGCTGAGCTGGGGATCGGGGACGGGAGGGG
Organism: Chirona hameri; assembly: GCA_036785665.1. Lineage (NCBI taxonomy): Eukaryota > Metazoa > Arthropoda > Thecostraca > Balanomorpha > Balanidae > Chirona > Chirona hameri. Next base: position 30,483 of record JAXIVJ010002363.1, read on the forward strand.
GCCGGATCAGAGTGGAGCTGAGCTAGGATCGGGAGGGGAGGGGCGGGTCAGAGTGGAGCTGAGCTGGGAACGGGGACGGCAGGGGGCCTGGTCAGAGTGGAGCTGAGCTGGGGATCGGGGAGGGGGCGGGGCCGGGGCCGGGTCAGAGCGGGGCAGGGGGGGGGGGGCGGCGTCAGAGCGGGGTGGTCGAGGATCAGAGGCCTGGGTCAGATCGGGGGTGGGTGTGGTAAGGGGGGTGGGTGGGTGGGTCTGACGCCCCAGGGCAGGGCGGAGCGTTGGATGGAAGGTAGGGGATGAGGGGTGGGCGGACACAATGACATGGTAACGGGGCAGGCGCGGGGACCGAGCCCAAAGCCGTATTCAGCCCAGGACTCGGTTTATTAGCGTATTAGCGCCGTGTTTTGCAGGTCTGTCGCTGGGCCGTGCTGTGTGTGTGTCTCTGTGTGTCTGTGTGTGTGTACGTGTGTGTATGTACGGCGTGTTAGTGTCTGGGCTCTGTGTCGCCACGAGTCGGACCTGGTGCCCGTCGCTGGCTGACTGGAGAGAGAGGGGAGCATATGAGGCAGACAATGTGGCTGTGGTGGCCGCTTACGTATTACATAATACCCTGTGCCTGGCGGACTGACTATTACGGACACTGTCTTTATGCATATTGCATACTCGTATACAGACGATATGCTCGTCACTTGGTCAGGCCTGGGTCGCGGACTCCCTCGTCGGACGCATTACCACATATCGACCGGCTGTGGCAGTCGCTTGCCGTTCGCCGGTCGGCAGGATCATCATGTGATGATATTGCTGTCATCGGTGATGGCAGGGACGACTAGTATTTCAATTATAGTTATAATTATAATTATATTCTATAGTGAAGCTCAAAGGAAATGGGTTATTTAATTCATGGAACCCATGGCTTTGGGAAGTTATATGTAGATCATCGAAGTCCAATGCATCAGCGATTCCCAAAAGCCTTCGATCGTAAACAATATCGTGAAATATCGCCTTTCGTGACACAAGTAAACACGGCGTGAGTTCAGACATTCTGTATTGACCTAATCAGGGATCGGTCCGTCCGTTCTGTTTTATTGAGCTAACTAGCCTGACTGGAGCTGTCATCTGTGCATTCACCGGCCGCTCGGTCGTGACTCCGTGTGGCTCTCGTTCCTTCCTCCATCCTCCGTGCCGCGTCACGTGGCGTAACGGTGCGTGACGCCGCCGTCACGACCACCTCCTCCTCCCCTCCGACGACACGCACCGCCGCCGCTGCCCGGCGACCTTGACCTTTGACCTTTGACCCGGCGTAAAACACAATCCGTCATCGATCGATCTCCGAGTGGAGATTTGCCGATATTGGGCGCATTGTACAGCTGCGGTGGCGTGTTGTGGGTGGTGGAGCACGGCTGTCGGCTGCTGAACGGTAAAACCGCATCGCGCCGCACCGCGCTGTTCCCGCCGCCTCTCGCCACCCCGCGCCGTTACTCGCCGCATCGCTCCGCTGCTCGCCACCGACACCTCGTGCGGCGTTGCTCGTCTCGCTGATGAGTGGGTGTGACGGAGGGGAGCCGTGTCGCCACCACCCCCCCCCCCCCCCCCCCCCGGCCCCGGACCTGCAGTGCGTGGCTGACGGGGCACGCTCCAGCTGTCAGCAGCTCTGCAGGGGCTGCGGCAGCCCTGAGCTGTCTGCGGCTGCGATGTTACACCCCGACCCTGTCCGCTGATGATGTGATGATTGGCGGCTGCGGTGAGCTGTGATGTCTCACCCCGCCTCTCTCTTGCAGCTGTGATGCCCCTATCACCCCTTGCTGTGCTGTTTCACTCCGCCTCTCGCCCTCAACGGCTGATGTGATGATTGGTGGCTGTGATCCCCTCTCCTGTCGATGTGGTGTCTCACCCCTCCACTCTCCTGCTAGTTGCTGATGTGGTGATAGTGCGGTGGCTGTGAAGATCGGCGATGATTCATAGCTCTGCGATCTGTGATGATATGTGAGGTTTGAGGACCGGTAACTGACAGTACGCTAGCTGTGGGTAACCGGACAAAAGTTCGTAAACATGAGGTTTGTAACGGAAAAAGTTCGTAACGGATAAGGTTCGTATGGGATAAAGTTCGTAACAGCTAAAGTTCGTAATGGAAAAGGTTCGTGCCGGATAAAGCTCGTATTCAAAAGTTCGTACCGGATAAAGTTCGTATGCAAAAGGTTCGTATGCTGAAGCTCGTAAAGGAAAAAGTTCTTAATGGAAAAAGTTCGGAATGGAAAAGTTCGTAAGCAAAGGTTCGTATCAGATAAGGTTCCGAACCTTTGCTTACGAACTTTTTCCGTTACGAACCTTATGTTCACGAACTTTTGTCCGGTTACCGTTACCCTTCCGAACGGAGAGAGATGGAGAGACACCGTAAACTGAAACGTGTTGCCTGTCATAAGGTCAATAGGCTCGTATCGGATAAAGTTCATATTCAAAAAGTCATTACTGTTTACGGTGTCTCTCAATCTCTCCGTTCGAAACGGTAACGGTAACCGGACAAAAGTTCGTAAACATAAGGTTCGTAACGGAAAAAGTTCGTAAGCAAAGGCTCGGAACCTTATCCGATACGAACCTTTGAATACGAACCTTTGCGTACGAACTTTTTCCTTTACGAACTTCAGCATACGAACATTTTGCATACGAACTTTATCCATTACGAACTTTTGAATACGAACTTTATCCGATACGAACCTTTTCCATTACTAACTTTAGCCGTTACGAACTTTATCCCATACGAACCTTGTCCGATACGAACCTTTGCATACGAACCTTTGCTTACGAACTTTTTCCATTACGAACTTTTTCGTTTACGAACTTCAGCAAACGAACCTTTTGCATACGAACTTTATCCGTTACGAACTTTATCCGATACGAACCTTTTCCATTACGAACTTCAGCTGTTACGAACTTTATCCCATACGAGCCTTATCCGATACGAACCTTTGCATACGAACCTTCGCGTACGAACTTTCCTTTACAAACTTCAGCATACGAACCTTTTGCATACGAACTTTATCTGTTACGCACTTTTTGAATACGAACTTTATCCGATACTAACCTTTTCCATTACGAACTTTAGCCGTTACGAACTTTATCCCATACGAACTTGTCCGATACGAACCTTTGCATACGAACCTTTGCTTACGAACTTTTTCCATTACGAACTTTTTCCTTTACGAACTTCAGCATACGAACCTTTTGCATACGAACTTTATCCGTTACGAACTTTTTGAATACGAACTTTATCCGATACGAAACTTTTCCATTACGAACTTTAGCCGTTACGAACTGTATCCCATACGAACCTTATCCGATACGAACCTTTGCATACGAACCTTTGCTTACATTTTTGTTTTCCGTTACGAACCTTATGTTTACGAACTTTGGTCCGGGAAGCCTATCTGTGTATGTGTGACCACCAGACCCGTCACCTTTAAACCGTGTCTGACATAGCTCTCGTGTCTGTCCCGCAGGGGTCACAGCCGCTATGGGAGGAGATGGTGAAGAACGCCTCTCGTCTACACTCCTGCCTCAAGTGAGTATCAGCACGACCAATGTCAGCGTGACCAATGACCACCTAAGGGACAATACCGGCACTCACCGAGTGTCTGGGAGGCAGCTGGCCTCTGCTGCTGTGGTGACACCATGACACCCTGTGTCACGGATATCCTCTCTGGGAAGCAATTAATGACACGCTGAGCTGATACGCCATAAAGCTGTGCAACAAATTATCATTGACATTCTTCATGTTCAACATAATCCGGCAGCAGAATGGAAACCGGACTTTGTTCTCGACACCCCCTCCCGTTTGTGGCAGATTAACAGTCAGGTTCGACAAGTTACGTCGAGGCAAATGAATGGGATGTACGGAAATCGATGAAGGGATTGGTTATCGGACTTGTCAACAACTTTCAATGGTGTTTGAATGAACCCGGACCTAGTGTAAGGATCCGGGGTCACGACTGACGGCAAATTGACGTCAATTGACCTTTAGTTCTAGGAGAACAGAGTTTTTCACGATTGAAATGATCGGATTAGCTCAATATTTATCGGATTATCCCAATGTATTAACCTGATCGTAAAAAGAGGCAACACAAGACAAGTCGCTGGGCTTTTTAGCTGCAGTTGTGAGACAGTGGTTAGTTAGTAACGACATTGCTCTTTATAGCCGGTTCTGTAAACTGGCGCTGTAAACACCCCCCCCCCCCCCCACGAAGAGGCGACGTATGTTTACACACAGCTGTACACTGGACAGACTGACCGCCTGGTCGGAGTCTCCAACAGACCCGCCTTCAGCCGACCGCGCTGACCCTAATGACCTGCGCGACCCAGCGACCCAGCGACCCGCTGACGTCAGCGTTTATATAAACAGGCCGCGCGGGGTTGCTAACGGGGGGCCAGCAGTGGTGTGGTCATGACCCGGTCCCATGTACCCAGAGGGGGTGGGGGGGGGGGGGGGTGGGGTCTGGTGGGTGTCAGCCTCACTATCGCCTGATCCCGCACCGGTCTGTGTTAGTTCGCCCCGCAACTACATCGGCTAAATGTCGAACGATCCACTCAGCACGACACGAAGCGTGGCTCATCAATCAACCCCCGGCTGATCACGGGGGTGGTGCATGTCTCCTGTCCTTGTGACGAACACGTCTCCCGAATGTTACCGTGGAGGCATGCGTTATGCGTTGGCTTATGGGGTCTTTGATGAATTGAAGTCAGACTCGTCTTGTTTCCGGTGGTTATGCGGCCATTTTCTCTCCATATTTCTTTGTTATTTACATCTCGTCTGTTGTCGCGCATATTTCATGGATGCCTGAATGCTTCCGTGATTGTGGTTTGGAAGGGTGCGCTTTCCTACCCACTGCGTCTCTAACATATTGGCAGGGATTAACTGGGAATTAACTGGCTAGATTACAACTCAATCTCTTCGAATAATTACCGGGGATTCGACACTTCACATTTAACCCCTGCTGATTTACGCATGCTGATGCCGATGTTGGACTTGGCAAAACTTGGCCATGGCCCATGTGCGACATGTCATTTAGTGAACGATGTGTTCTATCTCTGCCAAACTGATAGACGAAACTCCTCAAGTCCACGAGTCACTGACACTCGAAGTCCAAAGTCGTGTCTCGCTTAGATACGCCATTGCTGAATCCAGACGTATCGGCCTGGCTGTTATTTTAAACAGTTAATACCGAGTAATTCGGCCCACTGTGTCACTGGTTTACACGAATTCGGCCCACTCTGTCACTGGTTTACACGATCAGTGATAACTGCGCGTAATGTTATAGCATGTTGTGCAGCTCATCTCCGCGGTGTTTATGCTGAGCGTTGGACCAGCCCCGCTGATCGCCGGAACTGACGTTTGTTTCTCCGCCGTTCACCCTGGCCGTGGAAACAGCAGCCGATTAGCGTTAGCTCTTTGATTATTTATGTTAGACTTTGATATAGGTACGAATGGTGCGGTACATATCAGCTATGACGTCAATGTGTGGTCAGCTGGGCTAATTCGATAGTCATTATCACCGTTTTAATCGCTGCTGAGTGGATGGAGAGCATCTGTCATATACCATCTCTCTCCAGATGGCCCGCTGTATATATTACTGCAGATACAATCGTGACGTCACCAACAGTGTATGTAAACTCCGATGCTATGGAGCACCACTGGGTGATTTATATGCCGCCCGCAGCGCCAAAGAGTGCACTCTGCTGTTGCGGCCTGACACTGACCCGCAGGGGTCGTCCCGGTGACCTTGACCTGGGTCACGGCACGGCCATCACCCACTGACCGACGGCCGCTCTGGGTGGCCGCCTGACACTGACCCGCCGGGGTCGTCCCGGTGACCTTGACCTGGGTCACGGCACGGCCATCACCCACTCACCGACGGCCGCTCTGGATGGCGGCCTCCCCGGGCCCGCAGACTGACGAGATTCCCTTGATAAACTCGACCCCGGATGTGTGCGGAATCGGTAACTGTCGCCGTTAGCCTAGTTTTGGATACGGCGCGGTGGTGTTACTGCTGGTACATTTGGCGGCCTGTGTGTGCCGGCGGCGGACGTGGGGGGGGGGGGGGGGGGGGGCGTAACTGGGAGGCCGCAGACGCCGGCTGAAGACACGCCGCGTCTCCATGGGGCAGTCGTGTCAGCAGGGTGTCGGCACGGCTTATCCAGGCTGGCCGAATGCCCGCGACTCGGGGTGATAGCCTGCAGGGCGCGCCCGGGAGGCGGTGGCCGTGTTGGCGACACCGGCGCCAGATCTTCCAGGAGGCTTAGTTTTCTGAGAAGGCTCCAATCGGGGCTGGCGATAACACTGGACAGGAATCCGGCGGCAGACGGCAGACGGCGGCCGCTTCCAGGAACGGGACATATGTCCATTATTGGCCATCAGGGCAAATGGCTCTTGTCTATGGGACAATCTGGGGAAAATGGCCGTCGTCATCGGACGCCTAATGAAATACTTGGCATTCCTCGCCGGACAGGGACACCGCTCTATGGGACGGATCCCTTCAAAATGCCTCTAAGTCGAAAAATGAAACCTCAATTTTCAGGACGATAGAGACGACCTCTGTGCCAAATTGACCGGCGCATCGAGTGGTATCATTTGTTTTGGCGTTCAACTATTGCTATGTGGCAAAATGTTGCCTCAAAGTCAGGCAACGTCGCCCAAGCAGCGTGCGCACTTGGAGTAGCCGAGTGAACTACCTTAACTTAATCATTCATTATGCGCATAATTTATTCTTCTATGGTAAAACTAAGCATACCAACGTAAACGTGGGTCTTTCAGCTTATATATACACCCTTAATCGAATTTCGAAGTTAATGCTTAAGCATGTTAGAAACACTTGCAATATCGCTTACAATGCTGACTCATTTTATTTTATATCTTCATTTGCATGTAATCTTACAAAAAAATCGCCGCCAGTCGTCGCCAAGTTTTGGCCATGATTTATGACGGAAACATCATGCCAAAGTGTTGCAAAGGGATTGTTTTGGGTTCTGTTTGCTTCTCTGTGAGATGTCAGTTTGCAGTTAGCGTTTACCGGTCGGTCGGTACGGCCGGTACGGCCGGTACGGCCGGTACGGCCGGTACGGCCGGTACGGCCGGTACGGCCGGTACGGCTCACGCATGCGGCGAGGCCGTGTCGTCTCAAGTCGAGTGCGAGCCACCCAAGGCTATCGCGAGAGATGTTGGATTAGTTGAGTCGCGGTGGTTGCCATGGTAACGGCTCAAACGTTGCCTGAGGCAAATTGACCGGGGCTGGCCAGGGCCCTGGCAGGTCACGGTCGAACGGCTTCAGTCGTTAGTTGGATGCGTGGGCGGGTAATTTTGACCCCATTCCGCGTTTCAAAGCTCTGGCATTGACGGTGAGCAAACACTTACTAGTTTGCCTCAAATGACGCCTGTATGACGGCATAATGTAGGAAAAATTGACTTAAATTTATATTTGACATGAAAACAAAAATCAGATTCAAACTCAGCGCATCAAGTAACCCCTGTAACGGTAAAATCATCGCAGTTGTATCTTAAACTTAATTAAGAGGCATTTTCCAGGCGACCCGTCCCATATTGCATCGCTCGTCCTCCCGCACCGCACAGCCGTGTATGGAGTAAGATGATTCAAGGGTTCCGGTTGAGAGGATTTGAAGTTTGAACAGAGTTGGATATTATCCTATCATGTGATTATTCAGACCGTTGTTAAGTATAGTAAATATATGTCTTCGTAATATCCACAAGACTACCTATATGTCACGGTTGCTTACGGCTTATGTCATGTGGGCAAACAGTGCCACACAAGAACATATTTCGTGATCCTTTTTTAGTGATGCAACAACTTTGGTCTCCAACTTCGATGGCGATTTACCGTTTCATTCTGCCGTGCCGTTTCTTGATCTCCGACAGCAGAATGAAGCATACAGTGACCCAGTGTCCTAGGATTGCACAAAATTGGGTGGAAAACGACACCCTGTGGGTAATATATTTCCACCCTTTTTCCCCAGTTTTACTGTGAATTTTCCACTCCCTAAATCAAGATGTATTGGGTAACTATAAGTTACCCTAACACTGATATTACTAATGGCAATATTAACCTGTGGATAACAAATCAGGTTAGGAAAGTATTACCATTTGTAACCGTTGATTCTGATGGCTGAGTTTTGGCAAAGCCGAGCACATCATATTATCTTTTTTAGGCTGAATTTTCCACTCTTTATGGTTATTTTTAGGCCGAATTTTCCACTCCGCACCCGGACTTCAAAGCAATCCTAGGACCCTGCAGTGACCAATGCCAGGACAGGTTGCACTCCACTGAAAGCGACCCTCGCAGCAGCCTTCTCCGACGGGATGTTGTTCTCCATCGGAGGTCACCCTCCATTGAGGGCACACTGTCGCTCTGAGGACCATTGTTAGTACCGTACAGCGTCTCAACTGGCCTGCCAGAGACACAGTAGCTGGACTCCGGGAGGTCGGAGGACAGCTGAGGACAGTCAACTGTCATCATACAGCGGGCAGTCATTCGGAGGACTCACAGTGAGGACAGTCTGATGACACAGTGCGGACATTCTGAGGACACAGTGCGGGCAGTGAGTACACAATGCGGACAGTCTGAGGACACAGTGCGGACAGTATGAGGACACAGTGCGGACATTCTGAGGACACAGTGCGGACATTCTGAGGACACACTGCGGACAGTCTGAGGACACAGTGCGGACATTCTGAGGACATATTGCGGACAGTCTGAGGACACAGTGCGGACAGTCTGAGGGCACATTGTGGACAGTATGAGGACACAGTGCGGACAGTCTGATGACATTGCGGACAGTCTGAGGACACCGTGCGGACAGTCTGAGGACACAGTGTGGACAGTCTGAGGACACAATGCGGACAGTCTGAGGACACAGTGCGGACAGTCATTCGGAGGACACAGTGCGGACAGTCTGAGGACACAGTGCGGACAGTCTGAGGACACCATGCGGACAGTCTGAGGACACAGTGCGGACAGTCATTCGGAGGACACAGTGCGGACAGTCTGAGGACACAGTTCGGACAATCTGAGAGGACACAGTGCGGACAGTCTGAGAGGACACAGTGCGGACAGTCTGATGACACAGTACGGGCAGTCATCCGGAGGACACAGTGCGGACAGTCTGAGGACACAGTGCGGACAGTTTGATGACACAGTGCGGACAGTCTGAGGACACAGTGCGGACAGTTTGCTGACACAGTGCGGACAGTCTGCGGACACACTGAGGACAGTTTGTGGACACAGTGCGGACAGTTTGATGGCACAGTGCGGACAGTCATTCGGAGGACACAGTGCGGACAGTCTGATGACACCGTGCGGACAGTTTGTGGACACAGTGCGGACATTCTGAGGACACCCTGCGGACAGTTTGATGACACAGTGCGGACAGTCATTCGGAGGACACAGTGAGGACAGTCTGAGGACACACTGCGGACAGTTTAAGGACACAGTGCGGACAGTTTGATGACACAGTGCGGACAGTTTGAGGACACAGTGCAGACAGTCTGAGGACACAGTGCGGACAGTCTGAGGACACAATGCGGACAGTCTGAGGACGCAGTGCAGACAGTCTGATGACACAGTGCAGACAGTTTGAGGACACAGTGCGGACAGTCTGAGGACACAATGCGGACAGTTTTAGGACACAATGCGGACAGTCTGAGGACACCGTGCGGACAGTCTGAGGACACATTGCGGACAGTCTGAGAGGACACAGTGTGGACAGTCTGAGGACACAGTGCGGACAGTCGGGGTACACAGTGCGGGCAGTTTGAGGACACAGTGCGGACAGTCTGAGGACACAGTGCGGACAGTCGGGGTACACAGTGCGGGCAGTTTGAGGACACAGTGCGGACAGTCGGGGTACACAGTGCGGATAGTCTGAGGACACTGAAGACAGTCTGAGAGGACACAGTGCGGACAGTCTGAGGACACAGTGTGGACAGTCTGAGGACACAGTGCGGACAGTCGGGGTACACAGTGTGGACAGTCTGAGGACACAGTGCGGACATTCTGATGACATAGTGCGGACAGTCTGAGGGCACAGTGCGGACAGTCGGGGTACACAGTGCGGGCAGTTTGCGGACACAGTGCGGACAGTATGAGGACACGGTGCGGACAGTCTGAGAGGGCACAGTGCGGACAGTCTGAGAACACAGTGCGGACAGTCTGAGGACACAGCGCGGACATTCTGAGGACACAGTGCGGACAGTCTGAGGACACAGTTCGGGCAGTGATGACACAGTGCGGACAGTCTGAGCGGACACAGTGCGGACAGTCGTAGGACACAGTGCGGACAGTCTGATAACACAGTGCGGACAGTCTGAGGACACAGTGCGGACAGTCTGAGGACACAGTGCGGACAGTCGGGGTACTCTGTCGGCGAAAGTGGGCCAGAATGCAGTGCAGTGGGCTTTGACCTGGCTGCTGTTCGGGTGGGTGGCCCACGCCGGGCCCGGGCCAATTGCCGCCGATCGCAGCACGGCACACACGTGGCCGTGTGTCGTGTGGTTACCGGCGATACATCGCCGCGATCGTGACGGACAACGGGTGGGGCTGTCACTGTCAGCTGGCGCGGTTAGTCGCCGCGATCGTGACGGACAACGGGTGGGGCTGTCACGGTCAGCTGGCGCGGTTAGTCGCCGCGATCGTGACGGACAACGGGTGGGGCTGTCACTGTCAGCTGGCGCGGTTAGTCGCCGCGATCGTGACGGACAACGGGTGGGGCAGGGGCTGTCACTGTCAGCTGGCGCGGTTAGTCGCCGCGATCGTGACGGACAACGGGTGGGGCAGGGGCTGTCACTGTCAGCTGGCGCGGTTAGTCGCCGCGATCGTGACGGATAACGGGTGGGGCTGGGGCTGTCACTGTCAGCTGGCGCGGTTAGTCGCCGCGATCGTGACGGACAACGGGTGGGACAGGGGCTGTCACTGTCAGCTGGCGCGGTTAGTCGCCGCGATCGTGACGGAGAACGGGTGGGGCTGGGGCTGTCACTGTCAGCTGGCGCGGTTGGTCGCCGCGATCGTGACGGACAACGGGTGGGGCAGGGGCTGTCACTGTCAGCTGGCGCGGTTAGTCGCCGCGATCGTGACGGACAACGGGTGGGGCAGGGGCTGTCACTGTCAGCTGGCGCGGTTAGTCGCCGCGATCGTGACGGACAACGGGTGGGGCAGGGGCTGTCACTGTCAGCTGGCGCGGTTAGTCGCCGCGATCGTGACGGACAACGGGTGGGGCTGTCACGGTCAGCTGGCGCGGTTAGTCGCCGCGATCGTGACGGACAACGGGTGGGGCTGTCACGGTCAGCTGGCGCGGTTAGTCGCCGCGATCGTGACGGACAACGGGTGGGGCTGTCACGGTCAGCTGGCGCGGTTAGTCGCCGCGATCGTGACGGACAACGGGTGGGGCTGTCACGGTCAGCTGGCGCGGTTAGTCGCCGCGATCATGACAGAGAACGGGTGGGGCTGGGGCTGTCACTGTCAGCTGGCGCGGTTAGTCGCCGCGATCGTGACAGAGAACGGGTGGGGCTGTCACGGTCAGCTGGCGCGGTTAGTCGCCGCGATCGTGACAGAGAACGGGTGGGGCTGGGGCTGTCACTGTCAGCTGGCGCGGTTAGTCGCCGCGATCGTGACGGGGAACGGGTGGCGCAGGGACTGTCAGCTGGCGCGGTTAGTCGCCGCGATCGTGACAGAGAACGGGTGGCGCAGGGACTGTCAGCTGGCGCGGTTAGTCGCCGCGATCGTGACGGGGAACGGGTGGCGCTGGGGCTGTCAGCTGGCGCGGTTAGTCGCCGCGATCGTGACAGAGAACGGGTGGCGCTGGGGCTGTCAGCTGGCGCGGTTAGTCGCCGCGATCGTGACGGAGAACGGGTGGCGCAGGGACTGTCAGCTGGCGCGGTTAGTCGCCGCGATCGTGACGGAGAACGGGTGGCGCAGGGACTGTCAGCTGGCGCGGTTAGTCGCCGCCATCGTGACGGAGAACGGGTGGCGCAGGGACTGTCAGCTGGCGCGGTTAGTCGCCGCGATCGTGACAGAGAACGGGTGGCGCTGGTGCTGTCACTGTCAGCTGGCACGGTTAGTCGCCGCGATCGTGACGGATGACAAACCAGTGTCGGCAGTACGGCTGTAACCGCTGACAAGACTGGGCGTCACGCTAGCTCAGGAGAACGCTGGCCTGGGGTAGAAGCTCGCTAGGTGTTATTGATTATGAGGCAAGTTATCAGCTCTGATGGTTTTACTTCCCGTCGTTGGTGTAAGCGCTCGTGTTCGAGGTGTATGGTGCTTGTTTTGGACATCAGGGTGCTGCTTTTATTTCGTGATTAATGAAGGAACGGCTCAGGAACGTGTATACAGGTGGTTCACATGACACACAGTTAATGAGGCCCTGTTACTTCACCCATATCTTATCTTGAATCGCCGCGTAAATGGGCGATTAGCTGCTGTTGTACGGTGGAGAAATTGGGGCCTGCCTAAAACACGACAGAACAACACCCTGCAGCGCAGTCCAGAATGATTGTTTGGACCAGGCTAGTTTATTTTCACCTAAAGCCACAGAAACAACAATTAAATACATCAACAAGGGCTAAACCACTGTCTTCCCAGAACGTATCACCTTTGAATAAATCTGAAGGATTAAGTCTTTTCTTACCACCGCAACGCCACAAGGCTCAGGTGAACTTTTACCACAGCTCCGGCCTCCGGTGGGAGCCTCAACTGAGGAGCCCTTCACAGTCCCTGCTCACGCTCCACTGCGGTTTTCTGTAATTTTATCACTTTTGAATCCGATCTAACGATGGATGACGTCAAGCGACTGATGCATCGCCGTCGCATCACTCTATGTACGTCACTCGGACCGTGTCTGGGCCGATTGTGATCGATATGTGCCGTAATGATCGATGTTTCGCGTCTCCTACCTGTGCCGTTTTACCGCTGCCGCCGCCGCGGCAGTGACTTTGATCCCGCCTGTGTCCTGCGCTGTGGCAGCCCCCGAATTACCGCTTATCAGACGGCTGGCTCGGCCGTGTGCAGCTTTCCCGGCCTTTTGAACACCACCTGGTCTGACGTTCGCCCACTGTCTTGTGTGCTGCAGGGCGACACTGCTGGCCATCTCGGCCTATCTGGACACGTTCCAGCGTATCGCCGACACTGCCAGCGCCGCCAAAGGTAAGCTCTCTGCACCTGTAGTGCGCGTCAGCGGGCTGCTGCAGCTGCTGCAGCTGCTGCGCTGAGTACTATGCAGGGAGTAGCGTAGCAGACCGGGGCGGACCGGGGCGTACGGCGGCCGCTGCCTCTATACGGCGGCTCGTTGTGTAACCTGCGGCGCGCGTGCGGCGCATGTTACGACAGACTACTTACGACGCCCGGTGGGCGGGCCAGCCGGTACGCCGCGGTCCAGCAGCCCGCTCGGCGGCCAACGGTGCCGCCTCCGCCAGCTGTAGTCCGGGATTATCTCGTGCGGTCCTGAGTTTCGGCTGGCTAGATTCAGATCATGGTGCTTCGAGGTCTGAGTTGATTTTAGGGTTGTGATGCCATGCGAGGTGCGGGAGAGAGGAGCTCTTGTGGTTATCAGATGCCGTCTGCAGAAAACTGCCCGCCTTCCAACAGCAGAAGCTGGCTAAGACATTTTACAACGCCTAGCAGGTGTGTTTGCGAAATCAAGGCATTACACGATATGTGGAGACAATCGCTCATATTGAAAACTGCAATATGAGACAACGGTACTGATTGATAGGGCAAATGTATTCTTGCTCAAACGGGTTTATTTAAAGGCATTTCGATGTGTGATTGCGTAAATGTCGCCTGTCGGGTCCATAGTTGTAGGTGAGTGGTATGTTACGTTATTTGCCACTTACGTTATTTGCTGTGCGATAAAATGCATTAATTTTATGAATCAAGAGTCCCCTATGGACCTTCGCCGCATCGCATTTGGTCTAACGAAAAATCCTAAATCTCAATGGCCTATCACTGCTGCCTTTTCATTAGCCAGCGATTGGCTTACTGGGTTAATCTATGGCGTCATCTATGACGTTACATGAGTACAGAACAAAGGACGCCGGTGCCGCCGTGGTGACTCGACAAAGGTGGCCAGGTGTGCCGACATGCAGCCAGCCAGACAATATACAGCCACTGACTCTGGCTGTCGCTCGCTCGACCGTTACAATGCTATCTTGATCACAACTGGAGCGGCTGACGGCTACTGTTACCATTTACCACACTTGTTTCTGTCGCCAAGTTTGGGACTTTTGTTGTACGTATTACGGGCATTATTTTGAAAACTGGATTGGTCTCGCAGCCTGGCGAAGGTCGAAAAGACGGACTGCTGAGAGGTTGTCATCAATCTGTCAGCGGATGGCACTCGTGGATAATCAAATCAAACTCTTAAACAGCCCTGGTCCGCGACAGACCCAGTTTTACGACCGTACCAAACGAGGACACTCGGTTACATCTGTTCCCGTGTCCATCGTCGTCGGACATCGTGTGGTGTATCTAACAGCTGTACCGCTCCCGGCCTTCCCAAAGCGGGCGGGCGGGCGATGGCTGAGGTCGCGGCGGCGGCGGCGGTGGTGGCGGCGGTGGCGGTGACGGCGTCGGTGGCGGTGGCGGTGGCGGTGGTGGCGGCCGCGGCGGTGGTGGCGGTGGCGGTGGCAGTGGCGGTGGCGGTGGCGGTGGCGGGGGCGGCGGGGGCGGGGGCGGTGGCGGTGGCGGGGGCGGGGGCGGGGGCGGGGGCGGTGGCGGTGACGGTGACGGTGACGGTGACGGTGACGGTGACGGTGACGGTGGTGGCGGCGGCGGCGGTGGCGGCGGTGGCGGCGGGGGCGGCGGGGGCGGCGGCGGCGACGGTGGCTGAGGTGGCGGAGGCGGGGGCGGTAGTGGCGGTGGCGGCGGTGGCGGCGGTGGCGGTGGCGGCGGTGGCGGCGGTGGCGGCGGCGGTGGCGGGGGCGGCGGCGGTGGCGGCGGCGGCAGAGCAATCTCAGCTCTCCTGTCCGGCGGTGGTCACTGCCCACTGGCCAGCCCGCCAGCCATGTCGGCCTGTCACACCGACCCGTAACCACCGTTCGTTAGCTCACGTTCACGTCGTCACCCATTGCTGCCGTAACCGGAATGCCGGCACGTCGTTCATATTCGGCCCCAATGATGCCGTGCGCCCGTGGGCCGGCATGCCTGACGGCAGGCGGGTGGCACGGATAGTGGTCCCAGCACGGAGAGTGGTCGGAGGAGGCTGCAGAAAGATCACTGGAAAACTACTGGAAGACAGCACTGAAAATCGTAAGAAGACCAGTGATCACTGGAAAGCCACTGGGAGATTCTTGGACTCTCCCAGAAGACTAGTCGAAGAACGTTAAAAGATCAGTAAAACACTGCCAAAAGACTAATCGAAGACCGTTGGAAGACCCTGTTTTCCGTTCGTCAGCGGGGGAGAGCGCCGCCGGACCTGAATAGGTACGGGCCGTACCCATTCATTCAGGAATGAGCACGGTCGGCTGACTGTGGGCACCATATAACCATACGAGTTGCGGCGCCCTAAAACCCTGATCCACCACACCACGGTCTGCTGGCTGTGGGCGGGTTTGTTAGGCTGTCACCGGATTGTGTTTCCGGGCTCCCCTTCCGCGGACGCCGGACACGGGGGCGTGGCTGCGGCCGGCGCCGAACCATATCATGATACACACAAAACCCTGTGGGTCTGGTTAGCGCCGGGTCAGGTGCGAAGGACTGCCGGTCGGGTGTCCAGTTAGCATCAGATATCATTCGTCACATGTGGGCAGCGATCGGTGGTTTTACTTGTAGTGATACAATTTCCAGTCCATATACTATTCACTCGGGTTCTATTTGTTATTCATGGTTGATTATATCAAGAATGGTTCCAATCACGTGTCTCAATTGATATATGTCGCTTGCCGCTTCTTACGTCTGTCGCTGGTCCGGACGCCCCCGTTCTGAAGCGTAATTCCTGCTGCTGGTCGTGGTGACCGCCACTGGGGTGGGTGGCACGGGTCGCACCCGGTGCTGTTGTCGCAGCTCACATCCGGGTCATGACCCTCGTCCTGTTGACATCCGGCAGTTGGTGTGGGCCACGTCCGTCTTCCCATGCCCGTCCCGTCCCGTCCCGTCCCGTCCCGTCCCGTCCCGTCCCGTCCCGTCCCGTCCTGCCCCGAGTCCGACCCCAGGGGCGGTGTTTGCACAGTGGCCATATGGTGTGGGGCCTGCGCCCACCTGTGTAAACCTGACTACAGCCCGCCCCATCCGCTGGACCCGCTCCTCGGTTCCGTGCTTTCTGGGATGGACGTTCCCAGTGTGTTCTGGCCCTGACGGGAGCTTCTGGTGCGACTTATGAGACTTATGCGGATGATGCTAATTTCTGTGCGGATGATGCTAATTTCTGGAGGAGCAGCGCCAAACGGCGTGTGTTGGCCGGGTGGTGTGGGTTCAGTGCTGTGCTGCCGTCAGAGGCCCGGCGTGTGTTGGCCGGGTGGTGTGGGTTCAGTCCTGCTGTCAGAGGCCCGGCGTGTGTTGGCCGGGTGGTGTGGGTTCAGTCTTGCTGTCAGAGGCCCGGCGTGTGTTGGCCGGGCGGTGTGGGTTCAGTCCTGCTGTCAGAGGCCCGGCGTGTGTTGGCCGGCTGGTGTGGGTTCAGTGCTGCTGTCAGAGGCCCGGCGTGTGTTGGCCGGGTGGTGTGGGTTCAGTGCTGCTGTCAGAGGCCCGGCGTGTGTTGGCCGGGTGGTGTGGGTTCAGTACTGCTGTCAGAGGCCAGGTATGTGTTGCCGAGCCTCAGATTAACTTGCTTCTTCGTCTGACTGGTATTGATTGGCCGCCAGATTAGCCCGCTGTGCGCAGCCGCCCACGGAAGCTCATTTTCCACTTCCATTTCATATTATGCTCCCGCTTTTTCCATCTGAGGTCAATTTCGCAAAGAAGTTAGTAATTACACATGTTTGCGATTACAAACGTAAGCAAATATTGCAAACCTCACACAAAGACATTTCACAAATATTCACCACCTCTGAATTACCGATTGTAAAGAAAATTGTAAACACAAATGTTAGTACAGCGGAAACCTTGAAATCAAGAACGTTTGTATTAAACTTGATGCTAATGACAAATAATTTGATTGTTAACAAATTGATTTAACAAATATTTACATTGTGGTTTCTTTTTGTATTCAAAATAAAATGAGTTATATGGATTTAAAAAAAAAAAACATTTCATCGGAATGCAAACTCTGATCATAAAATTACATCTTTGTAAGCAATTAGAGTACACGGAATTTGGCCATTCACCGGGTGGCGGAGCATAACAACAGAACTACTATCCAAAGAAAGATCGTTGAATTTCTCGACCATTTTTTCACCTAACCTAGCCGATTTCCTACGTCGTAAAGGGTGAAGGTTCACTGCACATTGCACAAGACATCGTTGACCGCTGCAATTCTATCGCCATGCGGTTTCTCCGCGCAGAGGCGCCCCTCACATCATAGCGCAATCGGTAAGGTGCACCATGTGACTGGACTTCAAAGCTGGAGATCCCTGTTCGAATCTCTCGGGAAATAGCTTTTTTTGGGCAGCTATACCTATGCATAACTAAACCATTGCCCTAACAACCTCGGCACCGTAACGACCTCACCAAGAAAATAACCTGAACAGTCAAACAACGTCAACTATCAATGCAGTTTCTGAAATTCAGAACCCCTGTCCCACTGGAATTACAAGTTTGTAACTGCAAACATTTTCTCACTTCCGTCAACCTTTGAGAAATAGAACATGTGCAATTGCCAACATTTTACAAACAATATCTTTGTAAACTAATTTGTACATAGTAAATTGAGATTTACTGCCCTGGGGTTTTGTGAAATCCAAACTACAAACATTTGCAAAATTATTTGTAATGACAAAGCAATTCTTTGTAATTACAAACTTTTTTGCTTTGCGAAATTGGCCTCTGACGGTGTGTGATGGACCACGCGGTCTTGCCGGTTTGCTAGTGCACTCTGGTTCTCTGGTAGTGTAGTATTTGTCGTTTTCGATTCGTTTCTGGAAGGCGAACCACCTCAAGACGACTTTCGCTTCGCCGAAATAGAATAGTCTGATCAAGCAAAGGACAGGGTAATTGGTTCTAACTTATAGCAGCCTTATAAGTTTGGAAATGCCTAGAAAGTTCCATTCATGCTGTGCAAACTGCACTTGAAAAGTTCGCTAACGAAGGCTTTGAACCTGTGATTCTCGAAGGGGTCCCCAATCAACTTTATAATGTGTTATATAATTGCCGATTCCGGTGCATCAAACACTTAGATGCTTCGACTCTTCGACTCGTCGATAAAACCTCAAACATGTACCGTGAAGCATCCCATGGATCAAAGACTGAACTCTCCGTAAGCTTGCCCTTTGTCCTTCCCGCTGGCACCATTTCGTGGTCCGGGACACCCGGTTCGGTCGTTCGGCCGGGCGCCGGGCGGACAGGCGGGCGGCACATCTGGTCGCCGTCTGCTCTCCAGATAGCAAGGGTCGCGGGAATTCACTCAGGAAAAGTAATTAAAAGCTTCGCCTCCTACGCGACTTGGGTTAAAGCCGGCGGAGAAAGGAGCAGAAGTTTACGAGGGGAAAAAATTCCCATAGTTTATCCGACGCGTTAACACGATGTCATTTACCCGAAGGACAGAGATGGCGTCTGTTTTCCGAAAGCGTTATATAAACCGTTCAAAGCCCTTCCTCGAATGGGCGTCGAGGGCCTTTCTGACTCCAGTCATGGGAGACGCTATTGACGTTACAGACGTTATTGGCTCCATTCCGCTGAACTCTGCAGGCCGCTGTGTCGCGTGCCGTCACCCGGGCGGACCCCGGGCCCGGGGAGCCGAGCTGGACCGGTGGACCAGGGGGGGGGGGGGGGGTGGCGCCACGCCGTCTGCCGTGCATCGCTCCCGACTCCCCCCTCCCCTACACTACACCTCCCCTCCGTCCATCACCGCCGCCGCCGCCGCCGCCGCCGCTGCCGGCTCGGTATTGATTCTCTCCCTCGGCCCGGTTCTCCTGTCTCCGTGTGACCGTGAAACACCACAGCGTGTCTCATATGTGTTATTGCCCCTGTGCGTCGGCCACACCGCCGGCACACGCCCCGGGGCAATAACGTCCCCCTCCCCCAGCGAACCGGGCAGACACGCGCCGGGCCGACGGTCAGACGCCGCCACGCCGCCTCAGCGCCAACCGGTCGGCGACGCAGGGCCGAAACGACGTAGCGACGCGGCGACGGTGCGAGGCCCTCGCTCCGTCGCCGCGTCTTCGATGGGCGCGCGGCGTGCGGCGTGCGGCACCCTTCCGTGCCGCCGCCGGCCGCTGCTGGCGGTATTTATAGACGCTGCACGGCCGTGTTGCGCTGCTGTCACTTCCCGTGCCGCCGGCGGCGGCGATGGCGATGGCAGCGATGGCGGCGGTTGCAGTGGCGGTGTCGGCCGTGGCGGCAGCAGATGCGTTGGCTACCACCACCGTCGGACCGTCGCGTCGGTCCGACAGGCAGTCTCTCTGGCAACCCAGCACGAACGTCGGCACAGACGCAGCTCAGATCAATACGCAGGCGGCGCGGCCGGCGGCGGCACGTGGTCTCTCCACGGCACGCATTACGCCGCCGCTGCCTTGTCCCGTCTCTGCCTCGTCTCTGCCTTGTCCCGGCGCTGCCTCGTCTCTGCCTTGTCCCGGCGCTGCCTCGTCTCTGCCTTGTCCCGTCTCTGCCTCGTCTCTGCCTTGTCCCGGCGCTGCCTCGTCTCTGCATTGTCCCGGCGCTGCCTCGTCTCTGCCTTGTCCCGGCGCTGCCTCGTCTCTGCCTTGTATCGGCGCTGTCTCGTCTCTGCCTTGTCCCGGCGCTGCCTCGTCTCTGCCTTGTCCCGTATCTGCCTCGTCTCTGCCTTGTCCCGGCGCTGCCTCGTCTCTGCCCTGTCCCGGCGCTGCCTCGCCTCTGCCTTGTCCCGGCGCTGCCTCGTCTCTGCCTTGTCCCGGCGCTGCCTCGTCTCTGCCTTGTCCCGGCGCTGCCTCGTATCTGCCTTGTCCCGGCGCTGCCTCGTCTCTGCCTTGTCCCGGCGCTGCCTCGTCTCTGCCTTGTCCCGGCGCTGCCTCGTCTCTGCCTTGTCCCGGCGCTGCCTCGTTTCTGCCTTGTCCGGGCGCTTCCTCGTATCTGGCTTGTCCCGGCGCTGCCTCGTCTCTGCCTTGTCCCGGCGCTGCCTCGTCTCTGCCTTGTCCCGGCGCTGCCTCGTCTCTGCCTTGTCCCGGCGCTGCCTCGTTTCTGCCTTGTCCGGGCGCTTCCTCGTATCTGGCTTGTCCGGCCTGTCCGCGCCGGACAGGCCGACGACAGGGGCGAGTAGTGTTGGCCGGTAACCGGACAAAAGTTCGTAAACATAAGGTTCGTAACGGAAAAAGTTCGTAAGCAAAGGTTCGTATGCAAAGATTCGTAACGGATAAGGTTCGTATGGGATAAAGTTCGTAACGGAAAAAGTTCGTAATGGAAAAGGTTTGTAACGGAAAAGTTCGTATTCAAAATGTTGTAACGGATAAAGTTCGTATGCAAGGCTCGCATGCTGAAGTTCGTAAAGGAAAAAGTTCGTAATGGAAAAAGTTCGTAAGCAAAGGTTCATATCGGATAAGGTTCCGAACCTTTGCTTACGAACTTTTTCCGTTACGAACCTTATGTTAACGAACTTTTGTCCGGTTACCGTTACCCTTCCGAACGGAGAGATAGAGAGACATCGTAAACAGTAGCGTGTTGCCTGTCACAAGGGCAATAGGTTCGTATCGGATAAATTTCGTATTAAAAAAGTCGTTATACTGTTTACGGTGTCTCTTCGTTCGGAAAGGTAACGGTAACCGGATAAAAGTTCGTAAACATACGGTTCGTAACGGAAAAAAGTTCGTAAGCAAAGGTTCAGAACATTATCCGATACGAACCTTTGCTTACGAACTTTTTCCTTTACGAACTTCAGCATACGAACCTTTTGCATACGAACTTTATCCGTTACGAACTTTTTGAATACGAACTTTATCCGATACGAACCTTTTCCATTACGAACTTTAGCCGTTACGAACTTTATCCCATACGAACCTTATCCGATACGAACCTTTGCTTACGAACTTTTCCATTACGAACCTTAGGTTTACGACCTTTGGTCGTAAACCTAAGGTACGACCTTTGGTCGCTATACCAAATCATCTGTGATTTGATATCTCATCTTTGGTGCAAAGATGGTTTAGCATTTGTATTTGCATCTGTATTAACATTTATGCCTCTGATTTAGGCATATGTACTAGCGCCTTCCCGAGTATGTGACGGGAGAAGTCTCTAGCGTCCTTGACCGATGTGTGTGTAATGTGTATGCCTCAATGTACTCATCTTGACGGTGTTTTTGAAACGGATCAAACACTAAACCACCACGTGGAATGATTCGCCAATATATGAACTGAACTGAACTGCACTGGTCCGGGAAGCGTGTTGGCCCGGGCCCGTGTTGTGACTGCGTCGGCCAGATGGAGGGTCCCTGTTGGATCAGGCCCTGTGGATGGACGAGGCCGGATGTTGGTACGGCTGGGGTCGGTTTGGATCGTGTTGTCTGAGGTTGGGGTCGCTGTGGATGGTGTTGTCAGAGGGCGCGACGCTGTTGTCTGACGTCTCGGGTGAGATGTTAGATGTACCCCGTGGTCCCGGAAGGGCCGGGTTATTGCGCTCAGATGTTGGTCCGGTATTTCCTGGCGTGCTGGTGGACGGTGTGACATTGCCTTGGTCGCGCCGCTCCCCAGGTCAGAGGCGCCTGCCGTCCGGCCCGGGCGGGGGCGGGGGCGGTAGCTTTGCTGCTTTCCGCAGTCAGCCAGATAGCGGCTGGAGGGCAGATCATCAGGTGAGGAACGCTCGGAGAGGTCTGCGGCGCTAGGCATCTAATTATCCCCGCCCTCCTGCTTCAACACCGCCAGGTCAGAAACCCTGGGTAGGCGTGGAGCGCCTCAGGCAGGCAGGCTTCATCTCGGTAGCGTCGATCGCGTTGTTTCGTTCCCCGCCGTGATTGTTCATCAACACTTGTAGCCTAACGACCTTACACAGTTAATTGGATAGTCCGGCGGTGTGAGGTTCTGCACGCTGAGATGATATCGTTCCCTCGGCCCTCCTCTGGCCGGCTGACCCAGCCTGCAGGGTGCTGGCTTTCTCTCTCAGCCTCGCCGACATGTCAGCAGCTCAGTATTTTATCGATCTGTTTTGCACTCGTGTGTGCCCGCTGCCGCCGCCCTGGGAGTCGGCTGTGACGACGGCGCCGAGTGGTGGTACGGAGAACTGCCCCAGGCCAGGAATGTCACGTTTATTGCGGAAAGTGCCGCCGCCAGATATCGACCCTCGAAGCAGCTCCGGGCTATTGCGTGGATGCTAGAAGTTGTGAGCGAACTTTACCAATGACGCCGGCTGCCGCTGCCGCTGCCGCTGCGGAGTTTTCCCGTTGTTTGTTTGTCTGTGGGTGGATGACGTAGGCGTTCACCTTGACTACACCGTGAGATTTGTGGCTTGCTATCCGTATTTGGTGGGCGGTACTAGCAGAACTCTGAACGGACCCGGATCCGTGTTACGCCAGAGAGCAATGCCCGTACCCAGCCCATGTCAGCGTAACATTAAGACATCTCTGGCCATGCTTGGGCCATGTCTCCGCACTGCAATGAACATTAGACATGACTCGGGTAGCGTCTGAGCTCTGAGCTCTGAGCCCCGGCCATACCACGCCACATTACAGCAGCCCCGGCCATACCACGGACATTAGACATGACGGGTAGCGTCTCGGGTAGCGTCTGAGCTCTGAGCTCTGAGCCCCGGCCATACCACGCCACATTACAGCAGCCCCGGCCATACCACGGACATTAGACATGACGGGTAGCGTCTCCGGTAGCGTCTGAGCTCTGAGCTCTGAGCCCCGGCCATGCCACGCCACATTACAGCAGCCCCGGCCATACCACGGACATTAGACATGACGGGTAGCGTCTCGGGTAGCGTCTGAGCTCTGAGCTCTGAGCCCCGGCCATACCACGCCACATTACAGCAGCCCCGGCCATACCACGGACATTAGACATGACTCGGGTAGCGTCTGAGCTCTGAGCTCTGAGCCCCGGCCATGCCACGCCACATTACAGCAGCCCCGGCCATACCACGGACATTAGACATGACGGGTAGCGTCTCCGGTAGCGTCTGAGCTCTGAGCTCTGAGCCCCGGCCATACCACGCAGTCTGTCATGCGACGTGGCGACAGCGGCACCTTCCCGGGCGGGGACGGGGACGGGGACGGGGACGGGGACGGGGACGGGGACGGGGACGGGGACGGGGACGGGGGCGGGGGCGGGGACGGGGGCGGGGACGGGGACGGGGGCGGGGGCGGGACGGGGACGGGGACGGGGACGTGGCGGGCGGGGCGGGGACGGGGACGGGGGCGGGGGCGGGGGCGGGATGGGGACGGGTTCGGGGACGTGGCGGGCGGGACGGGGGGCGGGGGCGGGGGCGGGGACGGGGACGGGGACGGGGACGGGGACGGGGACGGGGACGGGGACGGGGACGTGGCGGGCGGGACGGGGACGGGGACGTGGCGGGCGGGACGGGGACGGGGACGGGGGCGGGACGGGACGGGGACGGGGACGGGGACGGGGACGGGGACGGGGACGGGGACGGGGACGGGGACGGGGGCGTGGCGGGCGGGACGGGGACGGGGACGGGGACGGGGACGTGGCGGGCGGGACGGGGACGTGGCGGGCGGGACGGGGGCGGCGGCGGTGGGGGCGGGACGGGGGCGGGGGCGGGGGCGGCGGGGCCGATGACCGGGCGTGTGTGTAGTGTCAGTCAGCAGCCGACTGGTGTGGAGCGGAGGAGGGGGGGGGGGGGGGGGGGAGCTGCCAGCCCGCCCGACTGCCTGTCGACACTGCACCGTAATCAATCGGAGACCGAGACGGGCAATCAATGCCCGCCGGTGGGGGCGGGGGCGGGGGCGGGGGCGGGGGCGGGGCGGGACGGGGGCGGGGGCGGTAGCGGCGCGGCATGCGCATGATGGTCTTGCTTAAACTCACTACTCAGCCTTAGATAGGCGGCGGCGGCGGTGTCACGGGGGCGGGGGCGGCACGCGCAGGGCAGTTATATCTACAGCCCGCCTTCTGTCGTCGCCAGCCAATGCAGCCGCCGCCCACTCTCAGTCGATTGTCCTGCCAGTCTGATCTGCAGAACAAGGCGGCGCCGATGCCGCTGTGAGGCGGTCCATCGCCGGCTCATCTGCGATAATCCCTCCACCTACAGGGAAACCATTTCAACGCTGGACACATCTGTGTCAAACTGTGGTGCCAGTCGTTTCTCAGACTAGCTCTGCAGCCTGCCACACCCAACCTGGTCACACCCAGTGCGAGATCTGCTGTGCTTGACCTTGGTAACAGTCATGACTCCGACCGCGCTAAAATCCGACTCGGCGCTGCAGCAGCCGGCTACCGCCTGTCCCGTGTAAACCTGGCCTAAATTAAGCCGGCATTGTATGATCCGATGCTGCTCGGTCCACAAACTGACGCCCGGTGAACTCATGCCGTGTTCGCAGGCGACTGGTCTGCTGTTCCTGATGCCACAGACTGAGCCCCTCCAGCCGTGACCGGACCGGCTGCTGTTCCTGATGCCACAGACTGAGGCCCCTCCAGTCCTGACCGGACCGGCAGCTGTTCCTGATCCCACAGACCCTCCCCTCCAGCTGTGACCGGACCGGCGGCTGCTCCTGATCCCACAGACCCTCCCCTCCAGCCGTGACCGGACCGGCAGCTGTTCCTGATCCCACAGACTGAGGAGGCCCCTCCAGCCGTGACCGGACCGGCAGCTGTTCCTGATCCCACAGACTGAGGAGGCCCCTCCAGCCGTGACCGGACCGGCAGCTGTTCCTGATCCCACAGACTGAGCCCCTCCAGCCGTGACCGGACCGGCTGCTGTTCCTGATCCCACATACTGAGGAGCCCCCTCCAGCCGTGACCGGACCGGCAGCTGTTCCTGGTCCCACAGACTGAGGAGGCCCCTCCAGCCGTGACCGGACCGGCAGCTGTTCCTGATCCCACAGACCCTCCCCTCCAGCCGTGACCGGACCGGTGGCTGCTCCTGATCCCACAGACCCTCCCCTCCAGCCGTGACCGGACCGGCTGCTGTTCCTGATCCCACAGACTGAGGAGCCCCCTCCAGCCGTGACCGGACCGGCAGCTGTTCCTGATCCCACAGACCGAGGAGGCCCCTCCAGCCGTGACCGGACCGGCAGCTGTTCCTGATCCCACAGACTGAGGAGGCCCCTCCAGCCGTGACCGGACCGGCAGCTGCTCCTGATCCCACAGACCCTCCCCTCCAGCCGTGACCGGACCGGCAGCTGTTCCTGATGCCACAGACTGAGCCCCTCCAGCCGTGACCGGACCGGCTGCTGTTCCTGATCCCACAGACTGAGGAGGCCCCTCCAGCCGTGACCGGACCGGCAGCTGTTCCTGATCCCACAGACTGAGGAGGCCCCTCCAGCCGTGACCGGACCGGCAGCTGTTCCTGATCCCACAGACTGAGGCCCTCCAGCCGTGACCGGACCGGCAGCTGTTCCTGATCCCACAGACTGAGGAGGCCCCTCCAGCCGTGACCGGACCGGCAGCTGTTCCTGATCCCACAGACTGAGCCCCTCCAGCCGTGACCGGACCGGCAGCGGTCACCGCACTACCTCGCCCAGTGCAGTGACCGCTGGTGTAGAGACTGGAGACTGGAGAGTGCCGGACCCAATAGCGTGTGTGGCTGCCCCGGACATTTCTCCATTCTCCCGACACGCATATTGTGGTCCGCAGACCGGCGCGGCAGCCGTGCGTGCACGAGACGCGAGCTGCCTGCGCTGTCTGCTCTGCGTGTGCGTTATGTGCGTGTCACCCTCGTGTCGCTGCTCACATACCGACCCCTCTAGCTTTCTCCGGAGCCTATGAGGGTGGGGCAGGCTGGTGACGGTGGCACAAAGCAGGCCTCGGCTGGTGATGGTGATATACAAGCAGGCATAAGAAGGTGGGGCAGAATGGCGGTGATGGTGTTACTATAGAGGATGGCGACAGAGGAAATTGACCTGGACTGGCTGCGCGTCGGTTTAAGCGGACCGAAGCCGTCTTATTCAAATCAAACGGAAAGCTCTTTGTCTGCGGAAATGGCGCTGTCACTTCTGATCGAGTGAGACCGGTGACTGCTCTCGAAAGGCGACGGAGCGGCAGGAGTGTGACGTCTTTTCTCAGTCTGTCCGCCGCTGAAATATCACGTGAATAGTCCGAGATCATCAGTTGAGGTATGATTGTGGAACAAATAACCACCACCACTCACCCAAACCGGACGGAAACGGACCGGATGTAACCAGAATTTTGACCGCGTGGGAAATGTGGCCGGATCGCCGGCACCCCGTGGGAGAAATGTGGCCGGATTATTAGTGTGACGGGAATCACGACATTCCGCGGCGTCGCGACGCCGTGACGCGTCACGGCGTGGCATGCCGTCTTCGTGTAGCAGCACTGTATTTCATTGCATCAGGTGAGCTCGTCGGCCATCCTTCCATACGTGTCTGCCGCTGACTCCGTCTCGTGCGCGACCTGACACAATCCGGCGCGACTTGGCACCCCTCCCCTGGAGCCGACCTCCGAACCTGCGGCGCCTGCCGCACGATTCTCCCGAGTCCCTCCGCTAGCTCGACTTGCCCAGGCCCCAGCCCTCCCTCTCCCGGCGTTACGCTGACCCCGGCCGGTGTGCGTGACCCCGTCAGAATAGAATGACTGCGGGCCGTGCCGGCGCGCGCTCGCCGCCTGTTTGCCGGCTCTGCCGCCGCCGCCGCCGCCGGCCGCCGCCGGCCGAGGCGGAGAGGTGCCGCCGCACGACCGCGCGTGCCGGTAACTAACGACAGCGGCGGCGGCGGCGGCATCGCATGGGAGGCATGGCAGCACGTGCGCTGAACTATATCGGGGCGCCGCATGGCTGGCGAGGAGGGCCGCTGCAACGCTGGCGACTGTGGCGAAGGCGGCAGCGGGCAGCGGCGGCAGCGGCGGCAGCGGCGGCAGCGGCGGCAGCGGCGGCAGCGGCGGCAGCGGCGGCAGCGGCGGCAGCGGCGGCGGCAGCGGCAGCGGCAGCGGCAGCGGCAGCGGCGGCGGTGGCGGCGGCGGTGGCGGCGGCGGTGGCGGTGGCGGCGGCGGCGGCGGTGGCGGTGGCGGTGGCGGCGGCGGCGGCGGCGGCGGTGGCGGTGGCGGTGGCGGCAGCGGCGGCGGCGGTGGCGGCGGCGGCGGTGGTGGCGGTGGCGGTGGCGGTGGCGGTGGCGGTGGCGGTGGCGGTGGCGGCAGGGGCCGTTGGTTCATTGATGGATGTGCGGCCACTAGGCGGCGGCGGCGGCGGCGGTGGCGGCGGTGGCGGTGGCTGGCGGTGGCGGTGGCGGCGGCGGCAGGGGCCGTTGGTTCATTGATGGATGTGCGGCCACTAGGCGGCGGCGGCGGCGGTGGCGGCGGCGGTGGCGGTGGCGGCAGGGGCCGTTGGTTCATTGATGGATGTGCGGCCACTAGGCGGCGGCGGCGGTGGCGGTGGCGGTGGCGGTGGCGGTGGCGGTGGCGGTGGCGGCGGCGGCGGCGGTGGCGGCGGCGGCGGCGGCGGCAGGGGCCGTTGGTTCATTGATGGATGTGCGGCCACTAGGCGGCGGCGGCGGCGGCGGCGGTGGCGGCGGCGGTGGCGGTGGCGGTGGCGGCGGCGGCAGGGGCCGTTGGTTCATTGATGGATGTGCGGCCACTAGGCGGCGGCGGCGGCGGCGGTGGCGGTGGCGGTGGCGGTGGCGGTGGCGGTGGCGGCAGGGGCCGTTGGTTCATTGATGGATGTGCGGCCACTAGGCGGCGGCGGCGGCGGCGGTGGCGGCGGTGGCGGTGGCGGTGGCGGCAGGGGCCGTTGGTTCATTGATGGATGTGCGGCCACTAGGCGGCGGCGGCGGTGGCGGTGGCGGTGGCGGCAGGGGCCGTTGGTTCATTGATGGATGTGCGGCCACTAGGCGGCGGCGGCGGCGGCGGTGGCGGCGGTGGCGGCGGCGGCAGGGGCCGTTGGTTCATTGATGGATGTGCGGCCACTAGGCGGCGGCGGCGGCGGCGGTGGCGGCGGTGGCGGCGGCGGCAGGGGCCGTTGGTTCATTGATGGATGTGCGGCCACTAGGCGGCGGCGGCGGCGGCGGCGGCGGCAGGGGCCGTTGGTTCATTGATGGATGTGCGGCCACTAGGCGGCGGCGGCGGTGGCCCCGTAACGGCTGCATCAGGGTGCATCGCTCGTCGTAGTCACTAGGACTGTGATCATAGCCGTGATCACTAGCCGTTATCACTCCCCGTGATCACTCATATTCGCCGTGATCGCTCAACAGAATATTTTGTCATGATCACTCGTGGTGATCGATCGTCATATCCGTTCACCATATTCACTTCCTCCTAGATCCTCGAGCTGGGGTCATCCCGCTATACATAGACTGGGCCTGTCTTTAGTGCATGTGGCTGCCGATCTTTAGTTCATGTGGCTCCTGAAACTGAAGTCAGCAGTGTGGCTAGTTAATTGGCCGTGGTGGGATGGTCCGCCGTCTCTGTCCCGGAAGTATGCAGAGGACCTACTCCCTCGCGTATCGGTCGTAACGGCGTGTAACTGCCGTAGCCGCGATGTTCTCTGGCCACTTACGCCGGCGGTGTCCAGGCTATTCCTTTGAAGTTTGCATAGCTTTAGCCACCGGAACCACGGCCACTGGTGAAGTTCCGGTGACGAGCGCCTGCTGCATTATCATACCCGCCTGGGAAGGCGGTCAGCAGAAGACCTTGCCCAACATACCACGGTAACCACTTCACAGAGAGGCGCCAACAGTGGCTTGTAAACAAAACACACACCTCTCGCCGGTCGATAGTACCTACTGATACTGACCGCTCTCAGTGCCCGGTGGCGGCGGCGGCGGCGGTGGTGGCGGTGGTGGCGGTGGTGGCGGTGGTGGCGGTGGCGGTGGCGGTGGCGGCGGCGGCGGCGGTGGCGGTAGAGCGGTTTGTGGCGGCGGCGGCGGCAGCGCGGCGTCCATGGCATGCCGACAACACTGGGCGACCCGCACCGACCCGCACGGGCCGGATAGCGGGCCGGCCGGATGGAATGTGCGTGAGAGCGCGGCTCCGCCCAGCGCTGGCGAGCCGCCGCCCTCCGCCCCGGCTCGGCTCGGTCCACACTCCACACACTCGACACACACAGCGGCACGCCGGCCCTGAATGACCCGGTCGGCCCTATGTGACAGCCCTGACCGTCCTGACCGCCCTGACCGTCCTGACTGCCGATGATGGAGTGGTGGTGGTGGTGGTGGTGGTGGTGGTGGTGGTGGTGGTGGTGGTGGTGATGGTGATGGTGATGGTGATGGTGATGGTGATGGTGATGGTGATGGTGTTCGAGAGTATCAGCGGCTATGCTGCAGGACTTCCGGTTTGACATCACACAAGCTGCTGTCCTCCAGAACTCGGAGGCTTTGCTGCTCTTGTGTATCTGTTTAACAAATTACAGTGGCTAGGGCATATTCAAAACTCTTCTTCGCTATTATGACTTCATCACAAATTTCTGAGCGCCAGTTGACAGTTACCAAATCAGTCGACACGCCCTGAATCCCAATTTCCCCTCACGTCAGCACGTCATCCTAATTACAATCATCAGCGGCAGTCAGCGGCAGACCGGCCCGTGTCGTGTCGGGCATCAGACGGGCGCATCCAGGTCACCGATGACGCCACACGTACACCGTCCAAAGAGCGGCCGGTCGGCGCCGGGGCATGCCATGCTCGGCCGGCCGGTACAAAGACGCCGTGTCGGTGTCGAAGCTAGCCCGCCGGTGTTGGAGCCGCCGGCACGCGAGCCAGGCCCGCGCGCCTCGCCCCGGGGTTGACGCTCCCGTTGTTTGGTTGTGCCTGCCTCGCTGCCGCCCGACCCCGGCCTGACACGCGTGTTTACGATACCGGACACTGCATATCGGCAGTGTGTTTGCGCTTTTCGAATGAGCGGAAGATTTACAGCGAAAAGGCGCGGCTCGTTCCGGTAATTGGAATATAGGGTCGGTGTTTGAATGGAGATGGCGTTGCGTGTTGCGGTGCGCTGCAAGGCGGTTGATGAATGTGGCGTATGTCCATAATGCAAATCATATTTATCTTTCTTAATTAAGCTGCATTGCATCACAATGAATTGCACGGGTGGATGCAGAAAAGGAAAGGGGCATTCGGCAGACCCCAAAGGCGTAAAGGCGTTTCGCTTCCATGAAAGACGATTTATGTAGCGAGAAAACGTGCTGATATCACTCATGGCCAGTTGAACGATTGCCAGGACTGCGGTCTGAATCTCTCCTCGGCCCCCACCCACACCTCCCTGAATTTCTATTCTGGCTACTCGAGCAGTGCGAACGACTCAGTTGTTCAGTGAGCCTCCTGTCCTTTCCAGCGTATTTTGTCTCACGGAGCACGGGGTGTGCCCTGGTTACATGATGTGCATTGTGCAACAAGGTCTGCCGTGGATTATGCAACACAGAGGAATCATTGTCGGAACACAGAGGAATCATTGTCGGAACACAGAGGAATCATTGTCGGAACCCAGAGGAATCATTGTCGGAACACAGAGGAATCATTGTCGGAACACAGAGGAATTATTGTCGGAACACAGAGGAATCATTGTCGGAACACAGAGGAATTATTGTCGGAACACAGAGGAATCATTGTCGGAACACAGAGGAATTATTGTCGGAACACAGAGGAATCATTGTCGGAACACAGAGGAATCATTGTCGGAACACAGAGGAATCATTGTCGGAACACAGAGGAATTATTGTCGGAACACAGAGGAATCATTGTCGGAACACAGAGGAATCATTGTCGGAACACAGAGGAATTATTGTCGGAACACAGAGGAATCATTGTCGGAACACAGAGGAATCATTGTCGGAACACAGAGGAATCATTGTCGGAACCCAGAGGAATCATTGTCGGAACACAGAGGAATCATTGTCGGAACACAGAGGAATCATTGTCGGAACACAGAGGAATCATTGTCGGAACACAGAGGAATTATTGTCGGAACACAGAGGAATCATTGTCGGAACACAGAGGAATTATTGTCGGAACACAGAGGAATCATTGTCGGAACACAGAGGAATCATTGTCGGAACACAGAGGAATCATTGTCGGAACACAGAGGAATTATTGTCGGAACACAGAGGAATCATTGTCGGAACACAGAGGAATCATTGTCGGAACACAGAGGAATTATTGTCGGAACACAGAGGAATCATTGTCGGAACACAGAGGAATCATTGTCGGAACACAGAGGAATCATTGTCGGAACACAGAGGAATTATTGTCGGAACACAGAGGAATCATTGTCGGAACACAGAGGAATCATTGTCGGAACACAGAGGAATCATTGTCGGAACACAGAGGAATCATTGTCGGAACACAGAGGAATCATTGTCGGAACACAGAGGAATCATTGTCGGAACACAGAGGAATCATTGTCGGAACACAGAGGAATCATTGTCGGAACACAGAGGAATCATTGTCGGAACACAGAGGAATCATTGTCGGAACACAGAGGAATCATTGTCGGAACACAGAGGAATCATTGTCGGAACACAGAGGAATCATTGTCGGAACACAGAGGAAACATTGTCGGAACACAGAGGAATCATTGTCGGAACACAGAGGAATCATTGTCGGAACACAGAGGAATCATTGTCGGAACACAGAGGAATCATTGTCGGAACACAGAGGAATCATTGTCGGAACACAGAGGAATCATTGTCGGAACACAGAGGAATCATTGTCGGAACACAGAGGAATCATTGTCGGAACACAGCGGAATCATTGCCGGATAGTGCGGCGCGTTATTATGTAGTATGCGTAGTTGTTATGTTATAGTTATTATGTAGTATGCGTGTCTCAGCCGACTTGTAACGACTCATTTTTTGTAGTCGACTCAAGTCTGACTCAACAGCCGAAGAACTGACTCGACTCTTGACTCAAGTGTTGTTTCAAGGAAAATTAATCGACTCAACACTTGACTCAAGTGCTGTTTTAACAAATTGAATCGACTCGACTCAAAAATATATTTGAGTCGACTCAATTTGACTCATCATCACAAGTTGAATTATGTTGACCGGGGGGCGCGGAGGGGAGGGGGGGGATCGGGTCGTCAGCAGAATCGCATTTTATCTAGTGTAAAGCTCAAATTTGTTTGCGTCGACTCAAGTCTGACTCAAAAGCCGAAGAAATGACTCGAGTCTTGACTCAAGTGCTGTTTCATACAAATTGAATCGACTCGACTCTTGACTCAAGCGCTGTTTTTTAAATTGAATCGACTCGACTCATCTCATCCAAAAATGTCCGACTCATGAGTCGATTTATGACTCAACTCTGAGTCAGTTACAAGTCTGAGTCGGTTACATGTTGTGCTATGTGCAGTGTAGTGACAGTAGGGTTTCTCATTCCTCCCCAGGCGCCACCCGGGATATCGGCACGGCGCTGACCCGCATCTGCCTGCGGCACCGCGCCGTCGAGGCCAAGGTCAAGACGTTCGCCAGGTGAGCGGAGGGGACAACAGTCACTGCAGCAGTGTGCTATGTCACCGTCTGTCGGAGTCGTGGCCCGCACACATTCGGTCGGACACAGCTGTGTCGTGGCGGATTGCACATACGCGTGGGGGAGGGGAGGTCAGGACAAGTCAAGAGTCAAGGTCCTGGCGACACCTGTCTGCACACAGCGGCGTCAGAGGATCGGGAACACCTCGGATCACTGTCACACTCTGTCTTCAGGTCGTCAAGGTGCCACCTGAGAGACCGAGACTAGGACAGGGGTCGTCACCTCTGTCGGTGTAACGTACCGTCTACAGCTGTGGGCGGGGTCAGGCTCCATCATTCACTGCTGCCGGCCGACCTGGCGTACACACGTCGACGTCGTGCATCTGTGCCAAGGACGCGCGTGACCGTACGAGAGAGCACCGGCGGCGTGATACTGCGCGTGATAACTCTCAGCGGAACTGCAGCGCACGCAGAGCCAGGTCTCCGGAATAGCTCGCGCGCGCGGCCGCTGGAACCGGGCGGGTTCATCGACACCTGGCGGTCTCTCGCGAGCTGACACGCCTCCTCAGCGTCGGTTTATGACGTTCGACATGTGAACAGATGTTCGGCAGCTGGAGCAGGATCGAGGAGCAGCAGGAGCGGCGGAGCGGCGAGGAACGCGCTCCAGGCCGCCTCGAGACGACCTCGGACGTCTCGACGTCTCGACGTC
The DNA here is from genome assembly GCA_036785665.1 of Chirona hameri. Classification (NCBI taxonomy): domain Eukaryota; kingdom Metazoa; phylum Arthropoda; class Thecostraca; order Balanomorpha; family Balanidae; genus Chirona; species Chirona hameri. The sequence continues at coordinate 63,811 of JAXIVJ010002363.1, forward strand.
TCGACTCTCGACGTCTTGTGAGTCGGGTTGACTTGGCTGGCTCGGGTCTGCGCGGACGCTGACTCGACGTTCTCCACCAGGGCGGGCAGGGGTGGGATTGAGGTCGCCCGGCCCGCACTAGACACAACGGCAGCGACTGAGTGGCGGGGGCACGACGGTGAGGCGGTGGCGGTGCGGCGGTGGCACGCCGTCTGTGGCTCGGCGGTGGCACGCCGTCTGTGGCTCGGCGGTGGCACGCCGTCTGTGGCTCGGCGGTGGCACGCCGTCTGTGGCTCGGCGGTGGCACGCCGTCAGTGGCTCGGCAGAGGCACGCCGGTGGCACAGTGATGGGGCGGCGGTGGCACGCCGGTGGCTCGGCGGTAGCCCGGAATGCCTGATGCGATCATTGGCCGCGTGTCAGCGCTGTTGACACCAATCCGTCCCGGCCACGTCATCGGCGCTGCGTTTCGGCCCTGTTGAGGCTAATCTGTCGCAGTACCGACAGCGCCGCTGTGTGTGGCGGACAGCGGCGGCGGCGGCGGCGGCGGCCCGCGGAGGCCCGCAGGATCGGCTGATGGATTGGCGTACAACGGAATCAATAGCTATCGAGCGATGGATAGTCAGCGGTGTGTGCGTCGTCTATCCGGATTCCAGCGTTGGCAGGGTTTGATGTATGTAACGCGCGATCGAGTATGCGTGTTTTGATAGTGCGTGCAACTGAATATGGATGACACACGCGGGGCACCTCTTGATTAACGATAAGTAGGCGCAGTGTGTGTGCCAGACTGATTATACACCAGGGGTGTGATCACTCGTCATTAATCTGAATCACATGGACTTACCTGGACGCGAACGCGTGGCGAGCGTACGCACGTCGCACACGCACACGCTGCACCCTCCGCCCCGTCCCAACCACCGCGCGTGGGTGTTTTACTAGTGGTGCCAGTTTCAGAAAATATTTGTCCAATGTCCGACCCATGTCCAAGACCATGGTCAGCTGTCCGTCCGAAACTGTCCGAAAATAATTGTCTGTCTGAAATTTGTCCGAAAGCAGAAAAGTGTTTGATATGGAAATGAATTACCTGTGGCACACTTTCTGTTTTAATAACAAAAATGTAACGAAGTGATTTTCGCGACAAGCCATCCTTGGGCATTGGATGTCCGAAAATGTGCAGAGAAATATTTTTATGTCCGTCCGAAAATCGAATCGGTCTTCGGACAAATTCGGAATTCCGAAAATGATTGTACCGATTGGCACCTCTAGTGTTTACCTCGTGGTCCCCGCTGGAGTACGTGCGTGGCTCTGGCGCAATGCCGTCGTGCCTGGTGTGGCTGTGGTAATGACTCGCCTTGTAGGCGGCACGGAGCGTGTAACTCGCGCTGGAGCCGCAGCAGTGGAGCCAGCCTTCACGCCGCCGCGCAGTGAGAGTGGTATATGGTGTGGGTGTGATGCAACGCGCCCCGTGGCCAACCTGTTTTTACCACGGCTGCAACTGAATAGGGGGCAAACAGTTTATGAATGCCGTGTCGACCGTGTTTCGGCCTATACCGTTACGGGTTTATACGCGTGCGGTGACCTGTTACGAAAATGTTTTGACATGGCTTCACCGTGAGTTTTATAACGGGACTAACTGTGCTCTGCTGTTTACGCCCGGTATTCAGCATCACGAAATTATCATTCTAACCGTGTGCGCATTAGTGCCTGATATATCATCCCCCTGTCTGGCTGAATAAATTATATAGCCGCTTCATTATATCTGACCTTCCCATCTTGCTGCAACGTTCTAGCTGCCTGATCTGACTTCCACTGTGTGCCTGTGTTTCGCAGCGCCCTGGTCGAGCGTTCTAGGTGCCTCATCTGACTGCTCCACTGTGTGTCTGTGTTTCGCAGCGCCCTGGCCGAATGTTCTAGCTGCCTCATCTGACTGCTCCACTGTGTGTCTGTGTTTCGCAGCGCCCTGGCCGAATGTTCTAGCTGCCTCATCTGACTGTTCCACTGTGTGTCTGTGTTTCGCAGCGCCCTGGCCGAATGTTCTAGCTGCCTCATCTGACTGTTCCACTGTGTGTCTGTGTTTCGCAGCGCCCTGGTCGAGCGTTCTAGGTGCCTCATCTGACTGTTCCACTGTGTGTCTGTGTTTCGCAGCGCCCTGGCCGAATGTTCTAGCTGCCTCATCTGACTGCTCCACTGTGTGTCTGTGTTTCGCAGAGCCCTGGCCGAATGTTCTAGCTGCCTCATCTGACTGTTCCACTGTGTGTCTGTGTTTCGCAGCGCCCTGGCCGAATGTTCTAGGTGCCTCATCTGACTGCTCCACTGTGTGTCTGTGTTTCGCAGAGCCCTGGCCGAATGTTCTAGCTGCCTCATCTGACTGTTCCACTGTGTGTGTGTGTTTCGCAGCGCCCTGGTCGAGTGTCTGATCCTGCCGCTTCAGGAGAAGCTGGACGACTGGCGTCGGGCCGCCGTTCAGCTGGAGAAGGAACACGCCAAAGGTGAGTTATCAGCCCCCGCCGACCGTGGCAGCCACGAGCCACGCGCTCACCCGTCGTCAGATTAAGGACGCTCAACGGCGCCTGCAACTGAATTGGGCGGGCAGATAGCTGCCGGGATGGCGCTATTGAGAGCGGCGGCCATTGTGAAGCACCCCTATCGCTCTGAGCGGTCCATGTCGATAGCACTGGAGAGTGGAGTGGGGCTCGCTCCCGCCCCCGGCACGCACGAACCGGGCGGAAGTGAGTCCCGCGGCCATCGGCGCACGCCGTCATGTCGTCATGTCGTCATGGGTGGCGGTGCGTGTCTCAGCCGATGAGGAGGTAAAGGGGGGGATATTTGGGGAGACTCACGCCCACGCCTGGTGTGAGGAGTAGAACGGTGACGGCCACCAGCTAACGTGTCCGATGTGGGGAGAATAACGCTCACTCAGCGGAGAACACCATGCCACCACGTGCGGGCAGAGGCGGGGAGATAATTCTGCGGTGGGGACACCATGCCACCACGTGCGGGAGAGGCGGGGAGATAGTTCTGCGGTGGGGACACCATGCCACCACGTGCGGGCAGAGGCGGGGAGATAGTTCTGCGGTGGGGACGCCATGCCACCACGTGCGGGCAGAGGCGGGGAGATAGTTCTGCGGTGGGGACACCATGCCACCACGTGCGGGCAGAGGCGGGGGAGATAATTCTGCGGTGGGGACACCATGCCACCACGTGCGGGCAGAGGCGGGGAGATAATTCTGCGGTGGGGACACCATGCCACCACGTGCGGGCAGAGGCGGGGATATAGCTCTGCGGTGGGGACACCATGCCACCACGTGCGGGCAGAGGCGGGGAGATAATTCTGCGGTGGGGACACCATGCCACCACGTGCGGGCAGAGGCGGGGAGATAATTCTGCGGTGGGGACACCATGCCACCACGTGCGGCAGAGGCGGGGAGATAGTTCTGCGGTGGGGACACCATGCCACCACGTGCGGGCAGAGGCGGGGAGATAGCTCTGCGGTGGGGACACCATGCCACCACGTGCGGGCAGAGGCGGGGAGATAGTTCTGCGGTGGGGACACCATGCCACCACGTGCGGGCAGAGGCGGGGAGATAGCTCTGCGGTGGGGACACCATGCCACCACGTGCGGGCAGAGGCGGGGAGATAATTCTGCGGTGGGGACACCATGCCACCACGTGCGGGCAGAGGCGGGGAGATAATTCTGCGGTGGGGACACCATGCCACCACGTGCGGCAGAGGCGGGGAGATAGTTCTGCGGTGGGGACACCATGCCACCACGTGCGGGCAGAGGCGGGGAGATAGCTCTGCGGTGGGGACACCATGCCACCACGTGCGGGCAGAGGCGGGGAGATAGTTCTGCGATGGGGACACCATGCCACCACGTGCGGGCAGAGGCGGGGAGATAGCTCTGCGGTGGGGACACCATGCCACCACGTGCGGGAGAGGCGGGGAGATAGTTCTGCGGTGGGGACACCATGCCACCACGTGCGGGCAGAGGCGGGGAGATAATTCTGCGGTGGGGACACCATGCCACCACGTGCGGGCAGAGGCGGGGAGATAATTCTACGGTGGGGACACCATGCCACCACGTGCGGGCAGAGGCGGGGAGATAGTTCTGCGATGGAGGCAGGCCCGGGCAGACGATATTACTGGGGAGAGGACGGGTTGGCGCTATTGTGAAGCTGGGTCGTTAGGGCTGGCGGCGGGACTCCTGCAGACATCGAGCGGAGATAGATGGCAGAGCGGGGTGTGGCGGGGAGAGAGACGGAGACGAGGGGAGATACGTCTCCGGACCGGCAGTGGGGACAGCGGAGAACCCAGTCGGCCATCTCAGCGCCGTCACCGCGCCGTCTGGGCGGCTGTGTACATAGCCTGTCATCCTTTGTGGCGGCGGCGTGCGACGGCGGGGGCGACGCAGGGGCCGGCCGGCGCCGCAGGAGGGCTTTGTCCGGTCAGCCGCGACGCTGTCTTCGCCACGCAGCTCGCCTTTGTCGCCGAGCCGCCGATAGATTTGTGTGCCTTTGTCATCGACGGCGGCGGCCACACAGCCGGCGGCCGAGGTCGGGTCACCGGGTCACGTCAGGTCGCCGGGTCGTGACCGGGGTCACCGGGGTCGCCGGGTCAACCCGTGCGGCCCGCCACTGAATACCCGACCCGCTACGGTAACGAGCCAGTGACCCGTTTCTGTCAGGCGGATGTGGGACTGCGGTCAGTGTTATTTACGTCTGCACGGGAGTCACTGTTCGGTGTTGTGCATTAGCCTAACCAGCTGGGTTCCGCCTCAGGCTATGCCACTATTGAATTACATCTATGTGTATATTTGTGTGTAGCTTTTTGTGTGCTGGCTAGTATTCCCATCTCTGCGGAATATTATACATATTTTATGTAAGCCTTATCCGCTATCGTCGTTTCGTGGAAGCTTTGTGGCATCGATCTACGGCGTCGGCTGTAACCATGGAACCGCACAAATGCCGCCACTTCCCTCCGCTCTACCTCACCTCCCCTCCCTCCCTTTCCTCTTTCTTTCTCTGCCCGTCGATTCCCCGGCCCCGATGTTTCCTCCGGCGGTCTCCCGCCGCCATTTGCGCGGCCTATTTGTCTGTCGGGCGGATTTGTGATTTAGATGAGCGTCGATCAGCGGTTCGGCGCGGCGCCACACCGGATCGATCAACGACCGTCAACTCGGAGCAGAACTTCGCGTCTCCATTGACACCGGCTCTCAAACTCAGCCGCACACGAGTCCACCTCGAACACTTCACACGAGTCTCGAAACTCTATAGCTGGCACTTAGCGGCGCGTTAATCTCCCGGTCTCGTTCAGCAGTTGGTCGAGGCTCCAGCTCGCGGTGATCGAGGCTCCAGCTCGCGGTGATCGAGGCTCCAGCTCGCGGTGATCGAGGCTCCAGGTCGCGGTGATCGAGGCTCCAGCTCGCGGTGATCGAGGCTCCAGCTCGCGGTGATCGAGGCTCGAGGTCGCAGTGATCGAGGCTCCAGCTCGCGGTGATCGAGGCTCCAGGTCGCGGTGATCGAGGCTCAAGGTCGCGGTGATCGAGGCTCAAGGTCGCGGTGATTGATTTGCCCCAGCTCGCGGTGATCGAGGCTCCAGCTCGCGGTGATCAAGGCTCCAGCTCGCGGTGATCGAGCCTCCAGCTCGCGGTGATCGAGGCTCCAGCTCGCGGTGATCGAGGCTCCAGTTCGCGGTGATCGAGGCTCCAGCTCGCGGTGATCGAGGCTCCAGGCCGCGGTGATCGAGGCTCCAGCTCGCGGTGATCGAGGCTCCAGGTCGCGGTGATCGAGGCTCCAGCTCGCAGTGATCGAGGCTCCAGGTCGCGGTGATCGAGGCTCCAGGTCGCGGTGATCGAGGCTCCAGCGCGCGGTGATCGAGGCTCCAGATCGCGGTGATCGAGGCTCCAGGTCGCGGTGATCGAGGCTCCAGCTCGCGGTGATCGAGGTTCCAGGTCGCGGTGATCGAAGCTCCAGCTCGAGGTGATCGAGTCTCCAGCTCGCGGTGATCGAGTCTCCAGCTCGCGGTGATCGAGGCTCCAGCTCGCGGTGATCGAGGCTCCAGGTCGCGGTGATCGAGGCTCCAGCTCGCGGTGATCGAGGCTCCAGCTCGCGGTGATCGAGGCTCCAGCTCGCGGTGATCGAGGCTCCAGCTCGCGGTGATCGAGGCTCCAGGTCGCGGTGATCGAGGCTCCAGGTCGTGGTGATCGAGGCTCCAGGTCGCGGTGAGCGAGGCTCCAGCTCGCGGTGATCGAGGCTCCAGGTCGCGGTGATCGAGGCTCCAGGTCGCGGTGATCGAGGCTCCAGGTCGCGGTGATCGAGGCTCGAGGCGCCCGGTGTGCCTCGCGATAAACGCGCTGGCTCCGGCCACCGGTTCCGCTCCGCTGGGTTTATCCGGCCGTCCCGCACCACTGGTGGGGGCGGCTGAGCAGCGGGAGGAGTGGCTGGCGCCTCGTTTTGACAGGCACCGGTGCAGTGACGACGACGGCGGCGGCGGCGGCGGCGGCGGCGGCGGCGGCGGCGGCGGCGGCGGCGGCGGCGGCGTGGCGGGGCTTCGGCGTAAAGCTGCGCCCGTTCGGCGCCAGCCAGCTCCGGCCGGCGTCTGTCGGCGGGTTTGGAGTCCCGGATGTCGTGTGTCACGGCTTATGTAAGTCCGGTGCTGATGAGTGAAGCGACAGAGTGACAGCCGGTCATTCTACCGGGGGTCCGGGCGTGGGCTTAGACACAACAGAAAACATCATCCTTCTCAGAACAGAAGATTAGCTTCGCTTCGGTGAACCCAGCTCATGCTGGTTCGCATTATATAAACAGAGACCGCGCTCAACGCGTCCAGATCAAAAGCTGTTCCCGTTACCTTTCTCATAACCGAGCTCAACAGGATAGCTGTCAAGCTTAGTGATATTGCCGTATATTCCTGATTATATAGCCAGGAAGAACTATCTGACATCCTGGTGGTACCGTTCATCTCAAATCGCCGCCGGCTGGCGGCAGGGGGGCTTCACCATCACTCGGTACGCGCGGCCGCCGTGGTGTGTGTGTGTGTGCGCGTGCGGTGTAGGTTGGGTCAGCGGCACGGTGCCGGCTTGTGTGGGGACCGCTCGTTCATCATACACCCCCGCCACCCTCTCCGCCGCACCACCCCTTCCCTGCGCCGCCCCGCCCCTCCCGCTGCCGTCTGACGGAGGGAGGGAGGGAGGGAGCGGGGTGTGGTGGAGGCGGCGGGGGCGGCGCCGTAAATGGTGCGTGACTCCGCTAATAAGCGTGACGCCTGCCAGTTTGCCGTCTTCTAAGTACACACGCTGTATATGAAGAGCGTATTTAATGTTGGGCGGCTGTGCGGAGTAGGGTAGCCTTTCCTTGTTCGTACTTGATTGATCCACTCGCTGGAAATTCAGCGAAGACGAAAGCGTATTTCTCCGCGCCTTTCAGAGCTGGATTTCGCGATTTGGTGGTTCATTTCTGACCAGCTCTCCAGCTCTTCTTCTCCATTTGACGCGTCTCGCTATCCATTTGGACATTTGCAAGCAATGCTTTGCGGGGTCGCTCCTTGGACCTCATATCCTATCCCTCGGACATGATGAACAGAAAGTCTCCTACCGCTGACGCTGAAAGGGTGGTGGCGTCTCCCATCTCCACATTCCCACACTCACCCGGCAGCCGATCGAAGAGCTGATCCCCGCCTAGCTCCGCCCTCGTTTGCGAGTGCGAGCGAACGGCGTCTTCTCTCCTTATCCCTGTCTCCCAGTCTTCATGTCTCCCTGTCTCCCAGTCTTGTCTCTCCAGTTGTCTCTCCTTATCCCTGTCTCCCAGTCTTCATGTCTCCCTGTCTCCCAGTCTTCATGTCTCCCTGTCTCCCGTCTTGTCTCTCCAGTTGTCTACTAGTTGTTGCCCTTCTCTCCATCTCTCCACGGTGGTGCCGCAGCGTGGTTGGTCCGTTTCGGTCCGGCGCGGTTCTGTTAGTTGTTTGGTCCGGTCCAGCGCGGTCCTGTTGGTTGTCTGGTCTGGTCTGGTCTGGTCTGGTCTGGTCTGGTCTGGTCTGGTCTGGTCCGGTCCGGCGCGGTCCTGTTGGTTGTTTGGTCTGGTCCGGCGCGGTCCTGTTGGTTGTTTGGTCTGGTCTGGTCTGGTCTGGTCTGGTCTGGTCTGGTCCGGTCCGGTCCGGCGCGGTCCTGTTGGTTGTTTGGTCTGGTCCGGCGCGGTCCTGTTGGTTGTTTGGTCTGGTCTGGACTGGTCTGGTCTGGTCTGGTCTGGGCTGGTCTGGTCTGGTCTGGTCCAGCGCGTTCCACGCTCCACAGCAGCGTCAGTGAGGATCGTCGCGGCCGACACGCGCACATCCAGCCCGGTGCCTCCTCCGCCACCACCTCGCCGCCGCCGCCGCCGCACGCAAATAGCACGTGCCGTTCTGCTCCAGCGGCGACGCAGGCGGCGGAGGCGGCGCAGGCGGCGGAGGTGGCGCGGTATTACCAGAAGCAGATTACCAGCGGCAGATTAGCAGTGCCGCTGTTACCAGCGGTGGCATTGCCAGGAAGTGGATATTAGATTGGCGGATTACTGTTGGTAAACACCCCATGTCCACCGATTGCGTAGAAAAGATTATAGGAATGGTATTGATGTCCATATATCTGATATAGAGGGAGCATTTACCTATGGTCGTAGACTGAGGGGAATACGACAGTGGCTGGCTGGGTTCCCACGTGACTTGAACAATTGCATAATGAATGAAGCGCGTGCTTGGCTGGCTCGAAATCACTGCAGTTCAGCGCTGTGAGGACGGTTGATAGGTTGTTGTGACTATGATCGATAACTATGCATCACTAGTCCATCTCCACTCCGACATTGGGGCAGATTTCTGCGTGATATATAATGGGTCAAATTTCGGAATGCACCCTCGGAATGCCATTCTCCTCATTGATTTTCCGCTCTAATTAATGGATGCGTAGGAGTGGTGCTCTTCCATTACCTTGTCAATACATATTCCATCAGCATTCATTTCACCCTGTTACTGGCAGTTCCTATGCCGGTCGTGTGCCGCCCAGGAAATGGGAGGCAGTGTGCATTGCGCGTGTGAGTGGCGTCGGCGGCGTCTCGGGTCTGTCCAGGCCGGGCAGAGCAGTGCGCGCACGGCGCAGTACAGGCCGGGTAGAGCGGGCCGGGCTGGACCGAGTGGTGGTATCGACTGCGGCCGGCCTGGCGCAGCCCGCAGATGTGCTGCGTTCTCCCTGTGTCCGCTGTTCGACTCCCGGTATAGCTGCCGGTATAGTTCCGGCCCGGCCTGGCGCAGCCCGCAGATGTGCTGCGTTCTCCCTTTGTCCGCTGTTCGACTCCCGGTATAGCTGCCGGTATAGTTCCGGCCCGGCCTGGCGCAGCCCGCAGATGTGCTGCGTTCTCCCTTTGTCCGCTGTTCGACTCCCGGTATAGCTGCCGGTATAGTTCCGGCCCAGCCTGGCGCAGCCCGCAGATGTGCTGCGTTCTCCCTTTGTCCGCTGTTCGACTCCCGGTATAGCTGCCGGTATAGTTCCGGCCCGGCCTGGCGCAGCCCGCAGATGTGCTGCGTTCTCCCTTTGTCCGCTGTTCGACTCCCGGTATAGCTGCCGGTATAGTTCCGCTGCCGCCAGAGGCTGGGGCGGTATTCAGCGGTTCGGCATGGCGGCGGCGGCGGTGGTGTACGGCGGTGGGCGGGCGGCGGTGGGCGGGCGGCGGCGGTGGACGGCGGTGGTGTACGGCGGTGGACTGGCGGCCGGTGGCCGGTGGACGGCGGTGGCGGCGGCGGCGGTACTGATGGGTGTTGGGTGTTCAGGACGTGTAGAGTGGGAAGGGTGGGGTGGTTGCCACCGCGCTGCGTGCTCAGTTGTGTAGTCTGCGTGCCGCTGATGGCGGGCTCTGCTGCGAGATGTGCGGCGTTCATGACGCACGACGGCTCAGGGCTGATGCTGATGCTGGGCTAGACTGAGGTGTAACCCCGCTGCGATCCGCTGCCGCCCGCCGTCCTGGCTCAGTCATTAGGCCGTCATGAACGCGAAGAGAGACATGCAGTATTTCGTCGGAATTCATGCGGCTTTTCGCCGGAGATACTCCACTTGGATTGGTTTTCATAACCGCGCTTCTTGCTTGCGATTCGCTTGCATTGCGGCTCACGTACATTCTCTTATTTACGATTCACCTACTGGCTTCATTGAATTTCATTCATTCAACCTGGGAACAGTGAATGATGATACAGCTAGCAGTGTACTGAGACGCCATAGCTGAAGAAAGGTGCCAGATTGTGACAAATGACGTCAGCATTTTGCGCTGATGCGGACGTATTGCCTCGCACCGCTCGGTGATGGCGAGTGATGTGTGCCGTTTGCATCAAGCTGCGGCCTTATATAGCGCCGCGGGCCAGTCAGCCGGTGAATGGGCCTTTCGACGAGTGTCATTATCATCATCATCATCATCATCGTCATCATCATCATCGACTTTTTTGACCTGCACGGCCCATGGCGCATTCACTGAGGCGTCGTGATACTGCGGAAACGCACAAAAAGCTCACGGCTACCAGCGTAACCTGCTACTGCAGCAGCAGAGCCTGGCTAACTTTCTAGCCAACACGCCATTGTTTCACAAGCTAAATTCGAGCACGCATCCAGCGTGCGTCTGCTAGCAGGCTTCCTCGGAGCTGGCGAAGCCACGTTGTTCTGTAACATGATACCCGGCAATCTTCTTAGTGCTGGAGAGCTCAGCGCAAAACTTCAGAGCAGAAACACTCAACACTGAGCCGGTTGAGCTTCACATTTTGCCGGTTCGGAAACAGCGGCGTCAGCTGTTTACACAGCTGGACAACAGCCGAACTTGGACAATAGTTCTCACGGCGGAGGCTCTTCAGAGACTCGGCTTGTGACTCGCCAACTGTTTGGCAGTTCATTGGTCGTGTTCCGGGCTCCGGCCCGTCACTCCCGGCGTGCCGTGTCGGGCAGACTCTGGCTGTAACTGGCGGCGGCGTGCCGTGTCGGGCAGACTCTGGCTGTAACTGGCGGCGGCGTGCCGTGTCGGGCAGACTCTGGCTGTAACTGTCGGCGGCGTGCCGTGTCGGGCAGACTCTGGCTGTAACTGTCGGCGGCGTGCCGTGTCGGGCAGACTCTGGCTGTAACTGGCGGCGGCGTGCCGTGTCGGGCAGACTCTGGCTGTAACTGGCGGCGGCGTGCCGTGTCGGGCAGACTCTGGCTGTAACTGTCGGCGGCGTGCCGTGTCGGGCAGACTCTGGCTGTAACTGTCGGCGGCGTGCCGTGTCGGGCAGACTCTGGCTGTAACTGTCGGCGGCGTGCCGTGTCGGGCAGACTCTGGCTGTAACTGGCGGCGGCGTGCCGTGTTGAGAGTCGTGGTGACTGCCGCGTGCCGGGCTCCGGTCGGGCTCCGGTCGGGCTCCGGTCGGGCTCCGGTCGGGCTCCGGTCGGGCTCCGGTCGGGCTCCGGTCGGGCTCCGGTCGGGCTCCGGTCGGTGCCGGATCACGGTATATCGTGTCCCCGCCGGCTGCCGGAGAGGTACGGTTGCAGGTGGGCGGTGGTCCGCTTCCGGCTACCCCCCCCCCCCCCCCCGACCCTCCACATCAACGGTCACGGAGAGTGGAGCGGTATTGTACCAGCTCGCCCCGCCTCTCCCTGTTCCGCCCGTCACTGTCGGGGACCAGGTGCGCGTCGGGGCAGGCAGCGGCCATGTGGCCATGTGGAACTGTGCGATGATGGCACCCAGGTGCGCGTCGGGGCAGGCATTGACCATGTGGAACTGTGGGATGAGGGCACGCAGGAGGCAGAGGATGGGAGAGGAGCGGTGTGGCAGGGCAGACGGCGGCGCGGCAGGACAGACAGCGGCGCGGCTGCAGAGGATGGGAGAGGAGCGGTGTGGCAGGACAGACGGCGGCGCGGCTGCAGAGGATGGGAGAGGAGCGGTGTGGCAGGACAGATGGCAGCGCGGCTGCAGAGGATGGGAGAGGAGCGGTGTGGCAGGACAGATGGCGGCGCGGCTGCAGAGGATGGGAGAGGAGCGGTGTGGCAGGACAGATGGCGGCGCGGCTGCAGAGGATGGGAGAGGAGCGGTGTGGCGGGACAGACGGCGGCGCGGCTGCAGAGGATGGGAGAGGAGCGGTGTGGCAGGACAGACGGCGGCGCGGCAGGACAGACGGCGGCGCGGCTGCAGAGGATGGGAGAGGAGCGGTGTGGCAGGACAGACGGCGGCGCGGCAGGACAGACGGCGGCGCGGCTGCAGAGGATGGGAGAGGAGCGGTGTGGCAGGACAGATGGCGGCGCGGCTGCAGTGGTGGGGAGAGGAGCGGTGTGGCAGGACATACGGCGGCGCGGCTGCAGAGGATGGGAGAGGAGCGGTGTGGCAGGACAAACGGCGGCGCGGCTGCAGAGGATGGGAGAGGAGCGGTGTGGCAGGGCAGATGGCGGTGTGGCTGCAGAGGATGGGAGAGGAGCGGTGTGGCAGGACAGATGGCGGTGTGGCTGCAGAGGATGGGAGAGGAGCGGTGTGGCGGGACAGACGGCGGCGCGGCTGCAGAGGATGGGAGAGGAGCGGTGTGGCAGGACAGACGGCGGTGTGGCAGGACAGACGGCGGCGCGGCAGGACAGACGGCGGCGCGGCTGCAGAGGATGGGAGAGGAGCGGTGTGGCAGGACAGATGGCGGCGCGGCTGTAGAGGATGGGAGAGGAGTGGTGTGGCGGGACAGACGGCGGCGCGGCTGCAGAGTATGGGAGAGGAGCGGTGTGGCGGGACAGACGGCGGCGCGGCTGCAGAGGATGGGAGAGGAGCGGTGTGGCGGGACAGACGGCGGCGCGGCTGCAGAGGACGAGAGAGGAGCGGTGTGGCGGGACAGACGGCGGCGCGGCAGGACAGACGGCGGCGCGGCAGGACAGACGGCGGCGCGGCTGCAGGGGATGGGAGAGGAGCGGTGTGGCAGGACAGACGGCGGCGCGGCTGCAGAGGATGGGAGAGGAGCGGTGTGGCAGGACAGATGGCGGCGCGGCTGCAGTGGTGGGGAGAGGAGCGGTGTGGCAGGACAGATGGCGGCGCGGCTGCAGAGGATGGGAGAGGAGCGGTGTGGCAGGACAGATGGCGGCGCGGCTGCAGAGGATGGGAGAGGAGCGGTGTGGCAGGACAGATGGGGGCGCGGCAGGGCAGACGGCGGCGCGGCTGCAGAGGATGGGAGAGGAGCGGTGTGGCAGGACAGATGGCGGCGCGGCAGGGCAGACGGTGGCGCGGCTGCAGAGGATGGGAGAGGAGCGGTGTGGCAGGACAGATGGCGGCGCGGCAGGACAGACGGCGGCGCGGCTGCAGAGGATGGGAGAGGAGCGGTGTGGCAGGACAGACGGCGGCGCGGCTGCAGAGGATGGGAGAGGAGCGGTGTGGCAGGACAGACGGCGGCGCGGCTGCAGTGGTTGGGAGAGGAGCGGTGTGGCAGGACAGACGGCGGCGCGGCTGCAGAGGATGGGAGAGGAGCGGTGTGGCAGGACAGACGGCGGCGCGGCTGCAGTGGTGGGGAGATGAACGGTGTGGCAGGACAGACGGCGGCGCGGCAGGACAGACGGCGGCGCGGCTGCAGTGGTGGGGAGAGGAGCGGTGTGGGAGGACAGACGGCGGAGCGGCAGGACAGACGGCGGCGCGGCTGCAGAGGATGGGAGAGGAGCGGTGTGGCAGGACAGACGGCGGCGCGGCTGCAGAGGATGGGAGAGGAGCGGTGTGGCAGGACAGACGGCGGCGTGGCTGCAGAGGATGGGAGAGGAGCGGTGTGGCAGGACAGACGGCGGCGCGGCGGCAGAGGATGGGAGAGGAGCGGCGTGGCAGGACAGATGGCGGCGCGGCAGGACAGACGGCGGCGCGGCTGCAGAGGATGGGAGAGGAGCGGTGTGGCAACATAGATGGCGGCGCGGCAGGACAGACGGCGGCGCGGCTGCAGAGGATGGGAGAGGAGCGGTGTGGCAGGACAGATGGCGGTGCGGCAGGACAGACGGCGGCGCGGCTGCAGAGGATGGGAGAGGAGCGGTGTGGCAGGACAGACAGATGGCGGCGCGGCAGGACAGACGGCGGCGCGGCTGCCGAGGATGGGAGAGGAGCGGTGTGGCATGACAGATGGCGGCGCGGCAGGACAGACGGCGGCGCGGTTGCAGAGGATGGGAGAGGAGCGGTGTGGCAGGACAGATGGCGGCGCGGCAGGACAAACGGCGGCGCGGCTGCAGAGGATGGGAGAGGAGCGGTGTGGCAGGACAGACGGCGGCGCGGCTGCAGTGGTGGGGAGAGGAGCGGTGTGGCAGGACAGACGGCGATGTGGCTGCAGAGGATGGGAAAGGAGCGGTGTGGCAGGACAGACGGCTGCAGAGGATGGGAGAGGAGTGGTGTGGCAGAACAGACGGCGGCGCGGCTGCAGTGGTGGGGAGAGGAGCGGTGTGGCAGGACAGACGGCGGTGCGGCTGCCGAGGATGGGAGAGGAGCGGTGTGGCAGAACAGACGGCGGCGCGGCTGCAGAGGATGGGAGAGGAGCGGTGTGGCAGGGCAGACGGCGGCACGGCTGCAGAGGATGGGAGAGGAGCGGTGTGGCAGGACAGACGGCGGCGCGGCTGCAGTGGTGGGGAGAGGAGCGGTGTGGCAGAACAGACGGCGGCGCGGCTGCAGTGGTGGGGAGAGGAGCGGTGTGGCAGGACAGACGGCGGTGCGGCTGCAGAGGATGGGAGAGGAGCGGTGTGGCTGCAGAGGATGGGAGAGGAGCGGTGTGGCAGGACAGACGGCGGCGCGGCAGGACAGACGGCGGCGCGGCTGCAGTGGTGAGGAGAGGAGCGGTGTGGCAGAACAGACGGCGGCGCGGCTGCAGAGGATGGGAGAGGAGCGGTGTGGCAGGACAGACGGCGGCGCGGCTGCAGAGGATGGGAGAGGAGCGGTGTGGCAGGACAGACGGCGGCGCGGCTGCAGATGATGGGGAGATGAGCGGTGTGGCAGGACAGACGGCGGTGTGGCTGCAGAGGATGGGAGAGGAGCGGTGTGGCAGGACAGACGGCGGCGCGGCTGCAGAGGATGTGAGAGGAGCGGTGCGGCAGGACAGACGGCGGTGTGGCAGGACAGACGGCGGTGTGGCTGCAGAGGATGGGAGAGGAGCGGTGTGGCAGTACAGACGGCGGCGCGGCTGCAGTGGTGGGGAGAGGGCGTTACGTCTC
Source organism: Chirona hameri (assembly GCA_036785665.1). Taxonomy (NCBI): domain Eukaryota; kingdom Metazoa; phylum Arthropoda; class Thecostraca; order Balanomorpha; family Balanidae; genus Chirona; species Chirona hameri. Next base: position 78,957 of record JAXIVJ010002363.1, read on the forward strand.
GTCACGTCGTTACGTCATGTTGCGTCACGTTACGCCACATCGTGCTACGTCCTGCGGCCTGCGACGGCTGTCTACGAATGCACCCATCTGTACGGTCATCGTCCGTCACAGTCTCCACAAGACCAGGACACTTTGTGTCACACCAGCAGCTGTCGCCAGCTGTCTGTGACCACATCATAACACAACGTCCAGCTCCTTCAAACCTCTGATGCTGGTCGGCCCGTACAGACCACTGAATCTCCTCGCCAATTACTTGCGTGCGCTGTGAAGCGTAATCCATTAGGGCCTTCCACCGCGCAGGATACTCGCTTGGAAGCGGCGACATGGCCGCTTCCGTTGTGATAATGCGATGCGCGGATCGAAATATATTGCCATTATTCGGGCTCAGCTCGGCGAAAGTGGTCCTGGCGGCGCCAAACAAGGCGCCTTGTTGGTCCCCAGTGAGTGACGCCGCATATCTCTCGCAGAGTGGGTCCGGGGTCGAACCTCCTCGTGTCTCGGCTTATTTCCGGGGTGAGATCAAATGGCGCGGTGTGTTGTGGCGGGTTCTGAATAATTGATGGTGCAAAAACTGGCAGTGATCCTAGCGAAATTCAACACTCAATGAAAGGCGCAGAAGTTGTTACGGGAAATGTTTCCTCCTTGGAGAAACATCGCATCAAGTCAATCTGACAATGAATTTTGGTAAAAAATCACGAATCGACGATTTATATATAGGCTGGAAACTGAATTTAGGCGCAAACCAAGTTACACATAATCCAATCATAGGCGTACACAAGAGGGGGGCAAACGGGGCAATCCCCTCCCCCCCCCCCTGAGGCCCTGCAGGTCCGTACGTGCCCCTTTGGCCGTATGTGCCCCTTTGGTTGTATGTGCCCCTTTGGAAATAGGGCCTCGAGCACCATGTGATAACAGGGGTAATACATCATCCATTGGATGGTCGGCCGGAGATCCTGGATGGTCGGCTGGGATTCTCGAGGATCGACCGGGGCACCTAGAGGGTCGACCGGAACCCTTGCAAGGCACATCTGGGGATTCATGGATGAACGACCAGGGCCCCTGGAGCGACGACTGGACACATGTTAATTTGTCCAGGCCCCTGAAAAGGGCCTATTACAAATCGAGGGCCCAACCCACCTACCCCGAATTTATAATTCACTGGATTTGATCCAGTTTGTTTTGAGTGATAGTGACATTTTCAACTTTTGTATTAGACAATTTTGTGTCCTAAAATTATCCTCACCTGGGGGCACCCAGGGACGGATACAGAGGGGGGGCCTCTTGCGCAACGCGGGGACCCTGATACAATGAGTAACCCCTATGTCGGTCAGGGGGCCCACGGGTAGTTGTACTGAGTACAGGGGGCCCCTGGTGCCAGACAGGGGGTCGGGGGCAGCCTTGGAATTGGGCCATTTTCTGGACTTTTTGGGTCCAAAGAATTTTGCTCTCTTCATATTTGTTCAGGAAATTTGCTCTCTTTTCGCCTGATTTTACCGACATTGTAGTTAAAATCTAATTAAATTTTCCTCACAAGGATTTAATATCTATTACAAATCAGGATTGCTTACTTTCCAAGTAAAATAATTAAAACAAAAATGAAAATCTTAACTTGCCTGACAATACAATTTTACTCTCCACCTATGGATTTGTACTCTCCGGGACCAGGTCATGAAATGACAAATCCAACACTGGTCGGGGGTCCCCGGTACAAGATAGGGGGCCCCATTAGCTGGACACGAATAAGGACGCCCCCCCCCCTTTCCCATGACAGCCAGAGGTCTCCTCTTGCCGGCATCTCGAGGGCCCCTGGGACTATCAGAAACTCCTTTGTCGGTCAGGGGGCCCCCTGGTAGTGGTACTGAACACAGGGGCCCCCGGGTAGGGATATTGAACACAGAGGGCCCGGTCTAAGGCAGGGGTCCCGTGCCCGTCATTTTTTTGTTGTTGTATATGCCGCCACCCAATAACAGGTGACCAGGAGTGCCCCCTCCCTCTATCCCAACGACACACAGAACCTTACGTTAACGCCAGAAAACAGAATATAACAAGTCGCGGCACTCCCAGCTAAGAGATGGAAAGAAACGTAAATAAGCCAAAACAGAGGGAGAAAAGCATGCAGTTAGTTTGTACAGAGTATTATAAGAGATGGCAAAGTAGTCATAACTGAATTCAGTTAATGACTGCCCCCTACTTCCCAGGACCAGTTATTCATTCACACTTCCATACAAGGTGTTAGTATTAGGAGAGGGATCAGTCATACAAAGGGTTTGCAATCCTAGCTGGTCAAAAAATTCGGCTTGGTCATGGACTGAGCTCCAAACAGGCTGCCCAACTAAGCAAAGCTTGTTGTTGGGCAGCCCAAAGAAGCCAGTCCCAGGAGGGTGGTTGGACATAGAAAACATATATTTTTGTATTAACCAATAGATACTAGGTATCTAAATGCATTTCATACTATATAGTATATGCAATTTATTTTTAATAGTGAAAGGTTATATGATGAGACATATACATTTGTCTAGCTTACTGTTACTTTACTAATTATATTGCAATCCTCAAATCATGCAGTCAAATGCATGTCATCACTGTATAATACAAATATGAATAATGATACCAGTTTTCTTAGTACTGACTAAGAAAGTAATCCTTGGATACCTTTTTAATTGTGTATTTTGAAGAAGGAACTGCCTGTACCATTGGGAACATAGGTCCCATAACTCTGTTCCACAGTCTCGGTCCAGCCCAAGAAGTAGTCTGTGTTTTATATACTTTATAAGTAAATGTTTCCTCAAAATGTTTTATAGTTCGAGTAATTCTACTAGGTTGTGCTACAACAAAGAGTTGGTCAATTAAATTTGGTAAGTTAGCTTTAAGTTTTATGTGCAATAGCAACAACATTTGCTGGTTGCCAATGTCTTTAAGTCGAAGAATCTGGAGTTTTTTTAAAATTGGGGCAGTGTGCGCTAGTCTAGGTTGTCCATCTACTATTCTCACAACACGTTTCTGCAATTTTTATATTCCGTTTATATAAGAGGAGTATGTATTACTATACAGAAAACAGCAATAATTAATATGAGACAGAAAGAGGGAGTTGTATAGTAACATCAAATGCTTGGAATTGAGAAAATGCTTCACTCTATTAATTATGCCTACATTTCTACACAGGACTGTGTAAAGTTTAGCAATGTGAGTTTTCCATTTCATATCCTCATCAATAAATACCCCCAGATATTTAACGGTTTTTGCACGCTTAATAACTGTACCCATTAAATTAAGTGATACTTCAACTTGTGCTTCTTTGTTTGTATATAACTGATAAAATGTTTTATCAGTATTTAAAGATAACTGGTTTGCAATAAGCCATTCAGCTACTTTTGGCATAAGTGTGTTCAAAGTATTTTGCAGTTTATGTTCATTTCTACCTTCGATGAAGATAGCAGTGTCATCAGCATATACATATGTAGTTATCTGTTCACACACATGTGGAAAATCATTTATATAAAGTATAAATAGGAGTGGACCCAAGATTGAGCCCTGAGGGACTCCCATTTCAATTGGAAGGAAAGAAGATTTAATATGATCTACTTGGACACATTGAGTGCGTTCAGTTAGATATGATTTCATCATATTATATGCATTATGATTTATACCATAGTATTGCAATTTACTAAGTAATATATCTATGTTGACAGTATCAAACGCTTTTCGCAAATCTAAGTATATTCCACATACTATACTATCTGTCTCAAGGGCATTGGTAATCTTCTCTTGGAGAAGAAGTATGGGCATATATGTACTCATGCCTGATCTAAAACCAAATTGATTTTTTGATAGGATATCATTGGAGGCTAAATGGTGATTTAAACGGATGTAAATAAGTTTTTCTAGAAGTTTAGAAATGACAGGGAGCAAGGAGATAGGTCTGTAGTTATTAAAGAGTTGTTTATCACCTGCTTTATACATCGGCTTTATAACAGCTTTTTTCAGTTCACTTGGAAATGTATTCTGTTGTAGACAAAGATTCATAAAATAAACAATCAACTATTATTGCTGTGAACGTAGATTTAAATATTCGGGTATTTATCTGATCGTGACCACCTCCCACCAGCCGCATGTCATTTACAATTTTGGTAACTTCCTCTTCGTTTGTATTTTGAAATGAATCAAGGGGATTTCCTACGAAGTTAGGAATGTAATGCAATGGGTTATTATTTGTTTGCTTTATTTTACTTTTTAACTCTTTACCAATGCCCGTAAAGAATGCATTAAAGCCTTCAACGATCTCTTCTGTTTCTTTAATTAAACCATTGCTAGTTTGAAATGCGTCTGGCATTTTGTCACTTTGGGGAGTACCTGTTGAGAGTTCCTTCAAGATACTCCATGTTTTCTTTGGGTTGCCATTTTTAGTTCATTGTGTATATATATTTTTTTTAGATTCCCTAATAATGCCAACAAGAATATTGCGGTAACGGCGATAATTAAGAATATTGACACTGGTCGGAGAGTTATTTTTTAACATGAATAACGTATTTTTTATATTAATAGATGTAAGTATGCCAGGGGTAATCCATGGCTTAATCGGTGTATTTTTTCGTGAGGGCTCGAAGGTAAAGCTATACCTACTAATCCCTGAAGAATAGGCCTCTGTTATCCTTTCACATGCAGTGTTTGGGTCTGTTACATGATACAAATCATGTAGCTCATTTTTCAAATGGTTTCGCAAATCATCCACTCTTTTGTAGTTAAAACATGTGATTGATTGTTTTTGTCCTTAGACTTATCTGCCTTAAATGTCAGGTACACTGGAAAATGGTCAGACAGATCATCATAAATAATTCCTGAAGTGTCTGCACAGGTTATATTGTTACAATATATATTATCTATCAGAGAAAGTCTATGGTCACTCAGTCTAGTGGGTAAAGGTATTGAGGGAAGAAAGCCATATGACGAAAACATATTGAAAAATGAAGCCACATTGACGTCACTGTCAATGTTGAAATGTCACTGTCATTTGCCCCATTAACTGGCACCCTGCCTAACCCACAATGTAAAAAGTCCCCGGATTTGGCCCACTATATTGAGTGGGGGAAATGGGGCCCCATTGAGTGTGGCCCCATTTTCAATTCAACTTTTACACATATTTTGTTTGCCCTCAGATTGCCCGAGGGGGCTATAGTCCCGATCTCCCCCCCCCCCCTGTATCCCCCCCCCCTCCCTGCCGGGAGGGTCGGCCGGAGCCTCGGGGTTGTGTCAGCTGTCCAGATTGTTTTAATGCATGGGTCACAGACATTGCCTGGCGTCGCGTTTGACCACGAACTTGGACTCTGTCTATCCCTTGATGCATCGAGTATCGACGACGACATTCGGTCTAATACAGTTAAGTTATTTGTGCTCTTTTATTTTGCATTGGCTGGCATGTCAAGAAGATGCGAATTGTATGGCCCTTCATTTGATTTGACATTCTGTTGGCAGCGAGGGGTCGGTAAAGGGAGGGTACCGCCCCCCACCCCCCGCTTATCGCCACGCTTCCCACCTTCTTAACGGAGTTTTATTGCTGGTTCGGCGACAATGATTATTGCCAGCAAAAACAAACTAACAAACAAAACATCACAGTTCCTTCAATATGGTTGCAGGTTTTTGTTTGTTGCACAATAATGCTCACGGTTACGGGCGCCCTTTCAATTTGGAGGGTCGGCCGGGGGATCCTTGAGGGTTAGCTGAGCCCCTCGAGGGTCGACCGGGGCGAATAGAGGGTCGATCGTGGCCTTTGGAAGGCCGATCTGGGGCTTCAGGGATGAACAATAAAGGCCTTTGGAGCATTAACTGGACCTGGTCCCTTTGGCTAGTGCATCTGTACACGAAATAGGACCTGTGCCCACGGTACTCTCACAAAACTCACCGTAAGTATGGCCGGCCTGGCCAAAATACGGCGATTTTTTTTGTGGATGTAGGTACCTTGGAGCCCCTGGTCGAACACAAAATTAATGATTGTTTTCATTAGAGAAGAAGAAAAATGTTGAAAATATACCCTTCTAAAAATATAGTGGGCCAAATCCAGTGAGTTTTTTTGGGTACCTTATGCCCCCTGATCAAAAAAATGTCCCCCCCCCCCCCTGGAGTGAATCCTAGGTGCGCCACTGAACCCAATTTCCATTAATATTTATCATGAAGGTTAATGTTTCCCTTAAATATTGTCTATTTCGTCGTGCCAGCTACCCATCAACCTTTCATAGCTGATCGTGTACATGGTGATAATATAATCAACTTCGTGACCCGTTCCTGTTGGCCTTGGGGAGCCTAATGGACTATCGTTCTACATTCGTGACTGGTGTATCGCCGGCATCACTCATCAGTTGAAACGGCAGGGTTCGTTCGATACAGTATGAACCGAGCAGTGCCGCCAGCCACCGGTGCCAGCTCCCCGACTGAGACCTTCCTTCAGATTCCTTCACTGGGAAATGCCTCGAAGTTGGTCGAGCCGGGCCGGCGCCCAGTCCCGGCCAGAGGCTATACGCTTGGCAAATATAGTGCATACAATTGTCTAAAAGTACCATTTGCAGCGATCGGAGGTGGGTGGAAATTTGTCACGATCTCCTTGAATAGCTGAGCTAGTGGACAGAGCTAGGGTTTTCAACATGCGATGCATCGTTTCTCCGTGAATGGCCGAGGGCCCGCTCCGTAAGCCGGGCCGGCAGCGCGCAGTGCTCAGCTCGCGTGTGGCGAGGGGCGATTCTGCGTGTGAGGCGCGGGCGGGAGTGCGCCTTAGTGCCGACACCGGGAGCGCTTGGCTTTGATGCAGCCGTGCAACCAACCAAACCATCTGATGGCTTTGCATTCTATGAGACCTTGTCGTGCAGAGCATGACGAATCGGTAGACATGCCATTGGTCTGCATTTTCGCCATACCATACGCGATAGCCCTGGCCAAACGAAAGGGGCGCGAATTCGGACAAAATGTCGATTTTAACAAAAGGCCCTCGACAGATTTGTGAAAAATTTACATCGCTGAATCCCGCGTGAGCTCAGCTTTCCAATGGTGCATCTCCCGTAGTTTGAGCCCTCCGAACCCTTCCAACGAGCCGTGGGCTGGACGATTTGAAGAGGTTTCATTGTGATCTATAAATCGATTGTGGACGGTGGCATGTCGTATCAGATGGCATGTCCCGATATCCCTGGATATCTGCACCAGAGACAGCTGAGCCGTGACCGGCTGCCTTCCGCTGCTGAGTCGGGGCTCCATACACCGCGGCCGTGCTGTTGGTGTTGTTGATCCGGTGGCGACCGACGCGGGCGGGCCGGCAGCGGTCAGCGGACCAGGCCGACCGGCCGGCGGCAGCGGCGGCGGGTCAGGGGTGAGTGGATCGGCTTTTTACGGCGCGCTGCACGGCCGTCACGTCACGACTACGTGACGTCGCCGGCCGGCCCGTCACGTCACGTAGGCACATACACACGCTGACCTACCGGTCCGGAGGGAACACTGACCACCCGCTGTCCCAGCTCTGTACGAGCCAGCTGGACAGTCAGTCCAGCTGACCAGCAGACCAGCTGACCAGCAGACCAGCAGACCAGCAGACCAGCAGACCAGCAGACCAGCAGACCAGCAGACCAGCAGACCAGCAGACCAGCTGACCAGCTGACCAGCTGACAGCCGGGCTCGGTGTCGGCCAGCTGAGCTGTGCAGTACAGTGTTCTAGCATTTGGCAATTTGGGTGGAAAACTAAAACCCTATGGATACTATTTTTCCACCCTTTTTCCAGAGTTTTATTGTGATTTTCCCACTCATTATTGTAAAATTTATTGGATAATATGAACACTGATACTGATTTATGGATGTAATAATGGGGACAGCCTGTGTAGGGAAAGACAGGTAAGAATTGGCATTGGTGCCTAATAACTCATCCTGGTGAGCGGGTAATTGGATATTGATCAAGCCGAGTACATATGGTTTTTGTTGTTGAATTTTCCACTCTTAATGATTATTTGTAGCCAGAATTTTCCACTCCGCACCCCAGCTCCAAAGCAATCCTAGGACACTGCCCGCAAGTTCCGTTTAAATGAGGACTTAAATGGGCAATCCTAGGACTCTGGTGCAGTGTGCCGTCACCCGAGACACTGGGGCTCTAAAGCCCAGCCTACACTATGCGTGATAGTACGCAAAGTACGCACGGTTTTTGCAAGTTTGCGTCTTTTGCGTAGTCTAAAAATGCCCTGATAGAAAATGCATTGACTGAGCTACACTGGAACAGTACGCAAAGTCCGCATGAAATATCACGCAAAATTGCAAAAGGCGCAGCGCGGAAGTACGCAATTCTGCAAAAGACGCAATAACGCAAGTACGCAAGTACGCAAAAAAGTTGAGTGTTGAACCTTTTTCCGGTGTTTGCAAGATTGCGTAGTCTGAGACAGTTCGTTGGTGGCGCATCGCCGGCAATCTGTTTTGTCAAAACTCTTGATATAATATAGATAGAGACGTGCGAATGGCACCAATGTGTTTGTCTCGTCCAGATGCATCGCCCCCAATCCAACATGACATACCTGGGTCACCAAATGACCTTGACCTGAGGTCAAATTTTGAAGTTGACTTAACCAGGACACCATTAATATTTTTCGAAGCATAGTGACGAGACAAACACGATGGTGTCAATTAGTGTTCTATTTTCAACCGATAAAAAGTTATTCACGATTTTTTTGTTAAAGAAAATGCCATCGTGACCTCTGGAGCCTAAACTATTGAGTATTGACCCACGTGAAATCCCTGACTACTTGTAAGCCTGAGCACTCAAGCACTGATGCGTATTCATCAAAAGGATCAGTCTTATTACCATTGCAACACTATACTACGCAAATTCCGGACGTACGGCCGCCACGCAAAACACGCTAACTTGCGAAAAACGGTACGCAAAAGACGCAAACTTGCAAAAACCGTGCGTACCTTCCGGAAAGATCACGCATAGTGTAGCCTGGGCTGCTGGATCTAGCCAATCTAGCCAATCTAGCCAACTGCTGGATCTAGCCAATCGGAAAGGTCAGTCCGCTCCAGAAAACGCCAGAAAGGGCTCTGCTCCGAACCGAGATTGGGCGTCGATTCCGCCGTCCGTCGACTGATTGATCGAGCGGTTAGGTCGGATCAGACTCGGCTAGGTCGGATCAGACTCGGCTAGGTCGGATCAGACTTGGCTAGGTCGGATCAGACTCGGCTAGGTCGGATCAGACTCGGCAGGTCGGCCAGAAGTCGCTCGACAGACGGGCTCGGCAGATGGTGGCCGTCTGTGGCCGTCCCGAGACAACTCGCCTGACCGCTGGCCTGCGGCTGGGTCTTCCGGGACGGCCCCCGACGGCTAACCGGTGCCTTACCGGTGCCTAGTCGGTGCCTAACGAGTGCCTAGTCGGTGGTTAACCGGTGCCTAACCGGTGCCTAGCCAGTGGTTAACCGGTGCCGGGCGGCGCCGCATGATCGGTGGCTCTGGTCTCTGGCCGGTGGTGGCGGGATCGATGGTGGAGGAGGCGCTGGCCAGAACACTGACACCGGGCGTCGGCGGCCCCGCGGGGTGGGTGACCGATCGGCGAGGGGCCGCGGCGCGCGATCGCAGAGGGTGCCGCCGACTTACGGGCGCTGTGAGTGACGCCGGCGCGGGTTAATGACGTCCCGCCGCCGCTGCTGGATGCCCAACTACTGGCTTCAAGAGAGTCACTTTCTCTCTGAGAAGCTGAACTATGATCATATCGATCAGCTTTGGCGAGTGACAGAAGTCAGGATGGACACTTGGGCACGTTTCGCTGATGTTCGCGTCACAGCACAGACTTCTCGGTCTGAAGCTGGTCCCTCGGCCTGCAGAACGCGGCAGTTGAACACGCCGTACACGACGGCTGCTCGCCGGCTGCTGAGTCGTCACGGAGGACTTGGTCGGCCGGTACTTAGCGGCGGCTGTCGTGGCTCGTGACAGCGGTAACCACGGCACGTACGTCACGTCACGTCATGGCGCGTCACGATGTTCTTGTCCGAGACGGAAGCCGGTCGAACTCGTGGGGTATTCTTCATGAGCGTTGCAGAACTGCATAATGAGTGATGACGCTTGTCTTAAAAACCCGTAGTTAAACCCTGAATGTTGGTTCTGGTTCTGGGATAAGCGGCTTTGTCAAGCTGTGATAGGTTCAAGGTTCTGAATGCACCAACTAAGCCTGTCATTTCAGAGTAACAGCTTAATTTAATAGCATTAGTTTTATTTCCCTGAATGTTAGTCACGGTTCACTAACCATCGTGACGGCTCACCAACTATACAACCCCACTACATGAACATTGGCCAGACGCCAGCATTAGCTAATACAAGGTAAGATCTTTCCGCATTACCTGTCAACTGTCCTGTCGTAGCATTGAAGCTGGCGATTTAACATCTGGATCGGGTCATCCAGCGGCGACCTGACGCGATACTGATGAGTTCGCGTCCATTTCCGTGACCATACCGTACGACTATGACCCACCCAGAGCTGAAGCTGCTTCTCCAGGGTCCAGCCTGGGGCCGGCGTTGTCACCGCGTCTCGCTGGCCCAGTTTCCGCTGGATTGGCCGAAATTGGCCAGGAAGCGCTGCCGGGCGGCGGCTGGGCGACGGCGCGGAAGCACCGCCGGGTCTCGCCTGCGACCGGGACACCGGGCCGTGGCGGCGGGCGGCGGTGGGCGGCGGCGGCGGCGGCGGCGGCGGCGGCGGCGGGGTCCGGGGCCAGCTAACGGCCTACGCGGCACGCCTATGTGTGGGCGACGGACGGTGCTTAGGGGTCCCGTCGGGCCACTTCTGCTGGAGTGGATAGCAGAGATGTTAGAGATGGCTGCAAATAACATTAACGATGCCGTGCTTCGTTTAGCTAGTCACTTCACTTCTAGACAGACACACTAGCGACGGATAAACGTACACGGACAAGTCAGTTTGTCAGATGTCGGGAGAGGAAATATCTCTGAATTCTGCATAGTTAGACCTGTATGAAACTAATGAGCTCACGTGCGTCACGTGCGTTTTCCGGATCCCGCCAGTCAGGTACCGTGTCATGCGTGCCACAGACCCGTGCTCTCCCGCCGCACCTGCGGCAGCGGTGAGCCGCTCCACGTGCCAAAACAAGCCGAGTCACTCCCGCTGTCTCCGCCCGGGATGTCCGCTGTCTCCGCCCGGGATGTCCGCTGTCTCTAGCCGATATATCCGCTGTCTCCGCCCGGGATGTCCGCTGTCAGACAGCGGACGGGATGTCCGCTGTCTCCGCCCAGGATATCCGCTGTCTCCGCCCGGGATGCCCGCTGTCTCCGCCCGGAATGGCCGCTGTCCCTAGCCGATATATCCGCTGTCTCCGCCCGGGATGTCCGCTGTCTCCGCCCGGGATGTCCGCTGTCTCTAGCCGGGATGGCCGCTGTCTCCGCCCGGGATGTCCGCTGTCTCCGCCCGGGATGTCCGCTGTCTGTATCCGAGATGTCCGCTGTCTCTGCCCGGGATGTCCGCTGTCTGTATCCGAGATGTCCGCTGTCTCTGCCCGGGATGTCCGCTGTCTGTATCCGAGATGTCCGCTGTCTCTGCCCGGGATGTCCGCTGTCTCTAGCCGATATGTCCGCTGTCTCCGCCCGGGATGTCCGCTGTCTGTAGCCGATATGTCCGCTGTCTCCGCCCGGGATGTCCGCTGTCTCCGCCCGGGATGTCCATTGTCCAGGAGCGTCCGGGATGTGCAGAACCGGCGGAACTCGTGTGTCCTCCCGACGGCCGCCGACCGACAGATTGTCTCCGTGGTCTGGGAGCCGCGGGAGCCGCGGCAGGCGCGTTCTCACGGCTCTACAGCCACGGTGCGGCTGTGGCGGCTGCTGCGGCGGCGGCGGCTGTGGCGGCTGCGGCGGCGGCTGCTGCGGTCCGCTGTGTTACCGACCGCGGTCCGTCGCCGGTTCCGGCCGGCTGCGTTTCGTCTGGCGGTGTGTACGTGCTTCCCGCCGCGCCTGTGTGAGGCGGGCCGGACCGGACATGGACCGGAACAGACCGGACACGGACCGGACACTGACCGGACACGGACCGGACACGGACCGGAAACGGACCGGACACGGACCGGACACGGACCGGACACGGACCGGACACAGACCGGACACGGACCGGACACGGACCGGACACGGACCGGACACGGACTGGACACGGGCCGGACACGGGCCGGACACGGGCCGGACACGGACCGGACATGGACCGGACACGGACCGGACACGGACCGGACACGGACCGGACACGGACCGGACACGGACCGGACACGGACCGGACACGGACCGGACACGGACCGGACACGGACCGGACACGGACCGGACACGGACCGGACACGGACCGGACATGGACCGCAACAGACTGGCGGTCCGCGCAGGCCGCGCTGCAGGAATGTTTTGGGGCGGTGTGGTGCGAAACTGGACGCTGTTGCGAAACTGGACGAAATTGGGGTGGGTTGGGTGTTTGCGAAGGGTTCTGTGGAGATGTTCGTTGTCGAACGGATGCTGAGAAAAGGGCTATTGCGCTGTTGAAATCCGATTGGAATGGTAAGTACAGTATCGTGTTGCCTGTCAATTGTTGAGTGGACTCAACAGTTGGACTAAAGCGTGTTTATCTGGCTATATATGAGACGATTATTTTCCACAGTGTTTGTTTTGCTTGGGTGACGTAATGCCCATTTGCTGTGCTGGCTTACTCAGCGTGCGTAGTAAATCGTGGGCAACATGTGGGTCAACATGTGCTACAGCAGGTTCTGAGAACGCCGGCACCTACCGGCAACGGTTGTGAACTCAGTCGCAAGGCCAACAATGCCGCCGTAAAGACCAGGTCATTGCCTCTGTACGAGCGTAGCAGCCCTGCCAGCGGCCACAGCCCAGCCTGGGGCGACCCACAGAGCGGCGGCCGCCAGCAGCAGCCGTTCCAGTTATGGTCGGAGCTGACTGGTGGCTGACGGGCACGGGCTCCTACCGTTACATTGACCCAGAATAGGGCTGCCTTGATAGTCAGGCACCGGCAATTTGGCAAACTACCCGGCCGTTCAGTGGAGCGCTCCGGTAAGCCGCGATGCAGATTTAATTGTCTTCAACTTTATGGCTCGGCGCCCCCCGGCTTGGAGCCTGTCGGCCCGGGGCGCCGAACTGTCGCGTATGGTAATGAAGACTCAGTCGTCCTTCCTCGGAATAGCGTCATTTACAAGGAAAGAGTGTTTTCAGACAGTAGTATAAATCATGAAACTTCCACCGGCGAAAGCGATGTAGTTTCTTGAAATTTGTGCATTGTCTACACCAGAGAAAGCGCTGTTGTAATTGGGAAAGTTTCCAAGTGAGTGCCTCAACGAGTGCTTTGTGACTTTGAGTGCCCGGTCTGTTTCAGAATACAGACACAGGCTATCTGATTTGCCCTGATATCTCTTCCGTATCGGAATACAAACGTCCAGCTATCTGACCTGATCTGACCTCGTGACTCTCTTGTTTCGTAATAAAAGGCACTGGGAAGTAACCTGATGTGATCTGGCCTGACCTGGTGTGGCGCCTGTCACGTTTCAGAGAGTAATAATCGCCCATCTAACCTGCCCTTGACCTGACCTGCCCTGCCCTGACCTGTTTAGTTTCAGAGTAATAACCTCGGCCACCTGACCTGACCCATTCCGTTCCGTTTCAGAGTACAAACGGCAGCGATCTGACCTGAAGAAGCGCTCGACGGACGCGCTGCGCCTCTACAAGAAGACGAAGAAGAGCCGCTCTCAGGACGGGCAGAAGTCGCTGGACGCCTGCCTGGCCGACGTCCAGGAGCGATACCAGGTCAGTTCAGACGGAGGATGGTGACCAGGGGCGATACCAGGTCAGTTCAGAGGGAGGATGGTGACCAGGGGCGATACCAGGTCAGTTCAGACGGAGGATAGGGACCAGGGGCGATACCAGGTCAGTTCAGAGTGAGGATGGTGACCAGGGGCGTTGCCAGGTCAGTTCAGAGGGAGGATGGTGACCAGGGGCGTTGTCAGGTCAGTTCAGAGGGAGGATGGTGACCAGGGGCGTTGCCAGGTCAGTTCAGAGGGAGGGAACCTGTCTGGCCGACGTCCAGGGGCGATACCAGGTCAGTTCAGACGGAGGATGGTGACCAGGGGCGATACCAGGTCAGTTCAGACGGAGGATGGTGATCAGGGGCGTTACCAGGTCAGTTCAGAGGGAGGATGGTGACCAGGGGCGATACCAGGTCAGTTCAGAGGGAGGATGGTGACCAGGGGCGTTGCCAGGTCAGTTCAGAGGGAGGATGGTGACCAGGGGCGATACCAGGTCAGTTCAGAGGGAGGGTGGTGATCAGGGGCGATACCAGGTCAGTTCAGAGGGAGGATGGTGACCAGGGGCGATACCAGGTCAGTTCAGAGGGAGGATGGTGACCAGGGGCGATACCAGGTCAGTTCAGACGGAGGATGGTGACCAGGGGCGATACCAGGTCAGTTCAGAGGGAGGATGGTGACCAGGGGCGATGCCAGGTCAGTTCAGAGGGAGGATGGTGACCAGGGGCGATACCAGGTCAGTTCAGATGTGGAATCGTGTTCAGATGCGTTAGCAGGTCAGTTTGGAGGGGGGGGCGAGTCCGTCCAGGGGCGGTGCCAAATCAGTTCAGAGCGGGAGAGGAGAAGGAACGTGGCTTCTCCAGGTCCCTAGCCAAATCAGTTCAGAGCGGGAGAGGAGAAGGAACGTGGCTTCTCCAGGTCCCTAGCCAAATCAGTTCAGAGCGGGAGAGGAGAAGGAACGTGGCTTCTCCAGGTCCCTAGCCAAATCAGTTCAGAGCGGGAGAGGAGAAGGAACGTGGCTTCTCCAGGTCCCTAGCCAAATCAGTTCAGAGCGGGAGAGGAGAAGGAACGTGGCTTCTCCAGGTCCCTAGCCAAATCAGTTCAGAGCGGGAGAGGAGAAGGAACGTGGCTTCTCCAGGTCCCTAGCCAAATCAGTTCAGAGCGGGAGAGGAGAAGGAACGTGGCTTCTCCAGGTCCCTAGCCAAATCAGTTCAGAGCGGGAGAGGAGAAGGAACGTGGCTTCTCCAGGTCCCTAGCCAAATCAGTTCAGAGCGGGAGAGGAGAAGGAACGTGGCTTCTCCAGGTCCCTAGCCAAATCAGTTCAGAGCGGGAGAGGAGAAGGAACGTGGCTTCTCCAGGTCCCTAGCCAAATCAGTTCAGTACGTAGCTTCTCCAACCTTTCCACGGAAAGTGACCACGGATTGCATTGTACCCTGGATTCCGAATCCGGGAATTATGGATCCGACCGAAGTTAGCAACAATCACTCGTCTGTATTCGCCTCCGTACAAAAGCGCGACAAGCGCGACACTTGCACTTCTAAGCACCGCGAGCACACGACAGTCGGCCCGGTGACCTCCCTGGCTCGTTGGCCGGCCGGCCGGCCGGGTCGTCATCATTGTGACGATGATCACTTGTCGTCACTCCGGGTCTGCGTGTGCGGCTGAGTGCCAGCGAGGTCGGCCTGGTCGGCCCGGTCGGCCCGGTCGCGCTCGGCGGCGCTCGGCGGCGCTCGGCGGCGCTCGGCGGCGCTCGGCGGGGCGGCATGGGACGGGACTGGCGTGTGTCGCCCTGAGGGCTCTTCTGGCCGGCCCGGTCGCGCTCGGCGGCGCTCGGCGGCGCTCGGCGGGGCGGCATGGGACGGGACTGGCGTGTGTCGCCCTGAGGGCTCTCCTGGCCGGCCCGGTCGCGCTCGGCGGGGCGGCATGTGACGGGACTGGCGTGTGTCGCCCTGAGGGCTCTCCTAGCCGGCCCGGGGGCGAGGCGGTGGTGGTTGGTCGAGTTTGACTGGAGTAAGCGCTGTGTGAAGGGTGACGGGAAATTTGTCATCGTGTCGTGTGCTATGTCAGGACAACTTGCCCCGAGTAGTCACTTGCCCCGGGCAAGTGACTACGTGACCAGAATACGGTTGTGCGTTAAAGACGAAAAGCCGTCTTAGCTATGACAACGAAATGAAAGTCGTCTTATTAATGCTACTGTCGCCTTCTCATTTGCTTTTCACCTGAGGACCCACCTGAACGTCTTATATGGAGTTGATTTTCTGCTTTGTTAGATTATGAAACAATCCTATTTTTTTGCTTTGGTAAGTTATAAAACAAACGATCCCAGATGGTTGAAATGAATTACCAATACGTATTGTATAGAGGTCCCATACCGTCTCGGTGTGTCCGGACAGTAGCGATGACGTCATCTGTGCCGCGCTGGCAAGCCAGTCCATTTTTTACTGCCCCGAGCTGCGATGCTAATAAGATGATTTGCGTTGCAAGTGTGCGGCTTTCTCGTATGCCATATATCCATTAATTCACAGCCGTGTATCCATTCATCCACCCTTCACCAGCGAAATGAATCATGCAATAGACGTGACGTCATCCATTGAGTGTGGCTGGCCTGCGTCTCGTGTCATCGAAATTCACTGGCATGCGATTCAGTCACGCGTCGGGGCGGTTCAACAATCTTTGGTGACGGCTAGTGGTCCTCAAGTAATATTAATTGACATTACCTGTGAGTCGAAATGGAGCACTGATCTCTCCACCCAATTCTCAAACGAGCATTAACACGTGAAGTACGCACGCTCGAGCCTCCGTTTAGTTCATTACCGACGCCCATCATTTTTCATATCGGATGAGTGGCACAAGTACTGATCTGAACTGTCAGCCGTTAACGCTCATGACAGGGCCGCGCCCGCTGGAAATCGACTCCGGAGCGCACGGCGAGGTCGGTCTCGCAGCCCCGAGGCCTCGTTAGATGGCTCGGAGCTGCCGCGCGGCCCACGCAGCTCGGCGACGCTGGCGGAGACGGAGACGGCGGAGACGGTGACGGCGGCCTGTCAGCGCGGCCGGTGTTATCACTAATGATACATCCTGAGGGAGCTGGATCGATCCAGCTGTGACGGAGATGGCCCGGCGGTACTGCTGAGAGTATCGCGGACACCGCCGGCCGTCTGCAGCTCTGCAGCTCTGCAGCTCTGCAGCTCTGCTGATGGTCCGAACTGGGGAGGGAACAACCAGCGGCACCGGCCACCAAGTTACAGAGAACTTTTCGATTCATGGGTCTGCAAAAAATGTATTTGGAGGAGAGGAGGGGTAGATCAGAGCTTCTGAATGATAGAAAGTCCGACGGTTTAACAACAAACATGCACACACAGCTGCGAGCTGTGCCAGCGGCTGGACTGACGGCCCGGTGCCAGCTCACACAGTTGTGAGCTGTGCCAGCGGCTGGACTGACGGCCCGGTGCCAGCTCACACAGCTGTGAGCTGTGCCAGCGTCTGGGCTGACGGCCCGGTGCCAGCTCACACAGCTGTGAGCTGTGCCAGCGGCTGGACTGACGGCCCGGTGCCAGCTCACACAGCTGTGAGCTGTGCCAGCGTCTGGGCTGACGGCCCGGTGCCAGCTCACACAGCTGTGAGCTGTGCCAGCGGCTGGACTGACGGCCCGGTGCCAGCAGCTGGACTGACGGCCCGGTGCCAGCGGCTGGGCTGACGGCCCGGTGCCAGCGGCTGGGCTGACGGCCCGGTGCCAGCTCACACAGCTGTGAGCTGTGCCAGCGGCTGGACTGACGGCCCGGTGCCAGCGGCTGGGCTGACGGCCCGGTGCCAGCGGCTGGGCTGACGGCCCGGTGCCAGCGGCTGGGCTGACGGCCCGGTGCCAGCGGCTGGGCTGACGGCCCGGTGCCAGCTCACAGCTGAGTGAGCTGTGCCAGCGGCTGGGCTGACGGCCCGGTACCAGCTCACACATTTGTGAGCTGTGCCAGCGGCTGGACTGACGGCCCGGTGCCAGCTCACACATTTGTGAGCTGTGCCAGCGGCTGGACTGACGGCCCGGTGCCAGCTCACACAGTTGTGAGCTGTCCCAGCGGCTGGACTGACGGCCCGGTGCCAGCGGCTGGACTGACGGCCCGGTGCCAAACAAACATGGGTCGGTCCTGTTGCGGGGTGGGTGTGGCGGTACGGAGAACCATTAGGCCCCGGGACGCCTCTCATCAGCGGTGGCAGAGTACGTCATCATCGCCAGGCTCTGGGTCTGCAGTGGATAAGCTGGAGGTAAACACACGGCTCAGCCGATTTTTTGTGGCGGTGTGTTTTGCTGAGCGGTGCCTTTTCAAATTAAATGTTTGGCTATGCA
This sequence comes from Chirona hameri, assembly GCA_036785665.1. Lineage (NCBI taxonomy): Eukaryota > Metazoa > Arthropoda > Thecostraca > Balanomorpha > Balanidae > Chirona > Chirona hameri. Next base: position 97,081 of record JAXIVJ010002363.1, read on the forward strand.
TTACACACGCTTGACTTTTCCAAGCTCTAAAGCGCAATTTAATGATTATTTATCTGATATTAATGATGACGCCCTGCTGTCTGGATATTTTGGCGACTGGGTGGTCTACACATGATGACAACTTCCAATATGTGACTGTAGTTTCTTCCAGCTGCCAAGTTTACTCAGGGTCGGTACCCACGCAGGCGCTCGCGTTTTTAATAGCCGTTGTTTATGAGTTATATAACCAATGGTCCCGTTGTTTATGAGTTATACTTGACCATTAGCTGTGCCTAGCCATGCATAATATATAGTGTATGCGCCAGTGTTCAGCTAATACCTGTTCAGTGTTTTTTGTTTACCAATCTTACCGTGAGATGTCGATGAGATCAATTTCACAAGTTGACGAATGGGTAACATTTACCATTTTACAAGTGTAATATACCAAACAAGGTTATTCGTTCCAGCCTTGCTTATTTCAACGGCTGGCCATCTACCATGGTGTTATAAATCCTCTCACCACGTTCATTGGCTGACTCGCGACTCGCGAAGTAGATATTCTCCTTCACTGAGATCGTCCTTCCTCTCCTCGGGTTGGGAGGTAGGACGGTATCGGTGAAAACCTCTTTTTTTAAAGGGAAATAATGACCCTTTCCAACAAAAATGGAGCTATCACTTGAAATCGACAGACGAGACTAAAATATATTGTAAATTTGTTACATTTTGCATATAAACATTCCTACCGAAAGATATTTCAAGTTAAAGTTTATAAGCGTTCCACACTTTTAACGACCGGTACTCTAATGTACTTGGTAACGAATTTCGGTGTTCACCAAAATCCGGTATTGCTTTTTGACAATGGTATGGAAAATATGCCTTCCGCTCTGTTTATCGTGATTATGTGCCCTACTTACTGCCCTCAAAAATCAACAAACATTGAATAAAAAGGCAACCAACTTAGCAGTTAACTATGCCCCCAACGACGGCCTAGTTAGTGGTTGCGACCCTCAATTTGTGAAAATTGGTTCATGTCTTTTCAACATTAGGAGTTTTGTTTTGTCTCTGGCTGTATATAACACTAGGCTTATCGTAACAAATATTTGTTTTCCTAAAAAAAAATCATGAAACAATGAAAACATGGCAATGAAATCGGAAGTTCACTTATGCACCAAGCGGCGACCTATTTAGTGTTGGCGATTTGTTTCATTGACCAATCAGGGACTTTGTTATGCTTCTTGGCGCACTTACTTCATTTCTGGCCCTATGACTTGTTTATAAATCAACATTCAAACCAGAGATAGTGATGGATCACACTGTTCGTCACCATATATAAGTAGCAGTCACTAGCAAGTACATATTTTAATTTCCCCAAAAGTAATTTTCGAAATATACAAAGTTGTTATTTCACTTTTAAATTGAGATGCGATAAATTTGATACCATACATGTGTAATACAAATAATGCAGATAAATAAATCAAAAGTTCATTATTTCCCTTTAAAATGTGCTGTTCTTTTTAATCAAGAAACATGCATAACGTCTCCCTATCCCAGTTGGAACATTTTCACCTGAAAGGATTTCCTCTTCCAGAAGTGAATGTTGCATGAGATATATTATTCTGCGAAATTCATCAGCTGTAGATTTGTGTCGCCAGAATTTAATTTACACATGCTGCGTCTTAAACAGCCCGGATTGACCTGTTTCGCGGCGTCAGTTTAATTCCGTGACAGGCTCTGTTACTGAACTCCCGACCTTGATTACTCGCTGGCGTCCGACTGGCCGGCCCCTTCGCTCTCGTGTTTGGTCTCGGCAGCGAGCAGACGTAACACCATCAGCGCTCAGCGCGCGGCCAACATTGATAAATGTTACCTGCTGACAGATAAATGGGGGTACCACTCGACACCGCCCCTCTGGAATGATGCGCGACAGCCGCGTCTGACCCACCCCGCCCCGCCCTGATCACGGGGATCGCGCTGACACACCGCTGCAGCGACCTTGTGCGCTGTTTTACCCGGTGATGTGCCGCTCGAAAATAGCCTGCACAGAAGCCGGGTGCTAATCGTGCATCCCGCCGCGGCCCGAACCCCCGGGGGTGCAGAGTGCGGCGTCCGGGCGGCAGCGGCGGCAGCGGCGGCGCCTCGCAGCGCCCTCGGTCACCCTGGGGCGTCCCGGTCGCCCCGGGGTGCGACCCAGCTGTAAACCGCCGGTCGCCGGCAAAATAAACCGGCTTCGCTGGGCGTGTGCGGCCGAGCTGCAGCCGGTCGTCAGGATTGGGGTCAGAGCTGCGCCGGATGACGCCGGGACGGTGATGGTGAGGCTGGACGGCGGCAGCAGCTGTCGCCTGTCGGTACTGATAGGCTGGACGGCGGTATCGGGCCGGCTGGCGGTGGTTTGAAAGTCGTCCCGGGATGTAGCAGACTGAGTTTGGCTCTTATCGGGCGTATTTGCACCTGTTCGGCGCGAGTCGAGCGAATCGAGCCACGTGAGGTGAGAGGGAAAGTTTGGTGTGCGTGGGGAGCGGGGAGGGGCTGCTCCTGTCGGAGAGATCTTGTCCGGCCACTGCTCCGCCGCTGTTTCTCTCTCCATCATAAGCTGAATGGTGTCGCCCGATAGCAGTTGTGTGCAGAATACTGATGAGCGGCACGGCTGTTACTCAATTCGGTGGCTGCTGCTGGCGGCTAGCAGTGGAGAGGTCACGTGGGGAAGAAGACCAAGTCCGCGTGCCACCGAAGGGCTGGGGACGGCGGCGCGGGACGTGATGATGCTCCTTATATGTCTCGCTGAGAATTGACAACCACAACGGAGATATGATTTGTCTGTGACTTTATTGAAACTGTCGCGCTCTCTGTTTCGGGAGCGTTTATTTCCGATACGTTTTCTGACTGCACTTTCTTTCCTTTGACGTCACCCTCTCTTGCCTCCCCAGAGACTGGAGGGTGTAAAACTGACACTTGGTCTGCCTTCCCCAGACCGTAGGTTGTAGAGCTGACACCCTGTCTTCCCTCCCCAGAGACTGGAGGGTGTAAAACTGACACTTGGTCTGCCTTCCCCCAGACCGTAGACTGTAGAGCTGACACCCTGTCCTCCCTTCCCCCAGAGACTGGAGGACGCTGAGCGGTCCTCGCTGTCGGCCGCCATGGTGGAGGAGCGCAGCCGCTACTGCCGCTTCGTCTCCTGCCTCCAGCCCGTCGTGGTGAGTTTGGGCGGCCCGCCGCGGCCACACAGCTGTTTCACACACTACTGGAGTGTCGCCCTGTAACTCGAACTGCAGCAACTTATGTGGATCAGTTTACTTCTGCTTACCTGACCTGGATTCAAGATTTACCAAATCGTGGACACCTTAAGAAAACCCCCTCCAATCGAACAGCTTAGGTTTGTTTCACAATGGAAACACAATTCTAAAGAATAGTGTTATCCAATGTGAAACCAACCTTCGGTTATGGACTTTGCCAAAACAGCGCAATGAGAAGTTGCAGAAGCTGGTCGCTGCGGTGCAGACTAGGCGTGGCAATGCTGAGAGCACGCCCGCAAGTTGTTCGGCCTCCTATGCTGCTCTTGACCAGTAGTCGGTCCGGATGGCAGCCTCCTGGCGTCCCTGGTGAGTCCTTCTGCGGATTACCAGCTGCCCCCTGGTGACCGGGAGAGAGATGGGTAACCTCAGGAGGAGCCGCCGCCAGCCGCCAGCCGCCGCCGCAGGTCTCCGGGGACCGGCCGACCCGACCCGACCGGCCGGCCGGCACCCCTCGACACACGCCGTCCCGCCATCGATCCCGGTCACGTGACGCCGTCTCCGGTGGCCGTCCGTCAATACGGGCCGGTCACGTGACCGCCGCCGCCGGGCCGGCACCACCTGGTCCGGGTCGGGCCGGTCACCTGCCCGGGCGGGCTGTGACGGCGGCCGGACGCGACCCGAGGCGCCGCACTGTCGGCATGCTCACGACTCGCTTACTATGGGCTGCACCGGACTTCAGAAGTCATCGCGGATAGTTTGAGACATTGCATGTCTCGAATCAACATCAGCGTTGTCTCAGATGTGTCAGTTAATACGCTCTTAGTAAGCCCGCCCTCAGTTCAATCCAGGCCTCTGACCTGTCCCCTGCATGCTCTTAGTAAACCCGCCCTCAGTTCAATCCAGGCCTCTGACCTGTCCCCTGCATGCTCTTAGTAAACCCGCTCTCAGTTCAATCCAGGCCTCTGACCTGTCCCCTGCACGCTCTTAGTAAGCCGCCCTCAGTTCAATCCAGGCCTCTGACTTGTCCCCTGCACGCTCTTAGTAAACCCGCCCTCAGTTCAATCCAGGCCTCTGACCTGTCCCCTGCATGCTCTTAGTAAACCCGCTCTCAGTTCAATCCAGGCCTCTGACCTGTCCCCTGCACGCTCTTAGTAAGCCGCCCTCAGTTCAATCCAGGCCTCTGACCTGTCCCCTGCACGCTCTTAGTAAGCCGCCCTCAGTTCAATCCAGGCCTCTGACTTGTCCCCTGCACGCTCTTAGTAAACCCGCCCTCAGTTCAATCCAGGCCTCTGACCTGTCCCCTGCATGCTCTTAGTAAACCCGCTCTCAGTTCAATCCAGGCCTCTGACCTGTCCCCTGCACGCTCTTAGTAAGCCGCCCTCAGTTCAATCCAGGCCTCTGACCTGTCCCCTGCACGCTCTTAGTAAACCCGCCCTCAGTTCAATCCAGGCCTCTGACCTGTCCCCTGCATGCTCTTAGTAAACCCGCTCTCAGTTCAATCCAGGCCTCTGACCTGTCCCCTGCACGCTCTTAGTAAGCCGCCCTCAGTTCAATCCAGGCCTCTGACCTGTCCCCTGCACGCTCTTAGTAAGCCGCCCTCAGTTCAATCCAGGCCTCTGACCTGTCCCCTGCATGCTCTTAGTAAGCCGCCCTCAGTTCAATCCAGGCCTCTGACCTGTCCCCTGCACGCTCTTAGTAAACCCGCCCTCAGTTCAATCCAGGCCTCTGACCTGTCCCCTACACGCTCTTAGTAAACCCGCCCTCAGTTCAATCCAGGCCTCTGACCTGTCCATGCTCTTAGTAAACCCGCTCTCAGTTCAATCCAGGCCTCTGACCTGTCCCCCCGCCCTCAGTTCAATCCAGGCCTCTGACCTGTCCCCTACACGCTCTTAGTAAACCCGCCCTCAGTTCAATCCAGGCCTCTGACCTGTCCCCTGCATGCTCTTAGTAAACCCGCTCTCAGTTCAATCCAGGCCTCTGACCTGTCCCCCCGCCCTCAGTTCAATCCAGGCCTCTGACCTGTCCCCTACACGCTCTTAGTAAACCCGCCCTCAGTTCAATCCAGGCCTCTGACCTGTCCATGCTCTTAGTAAACCCGCTCTCAGTTCAATCCAGGCCTCTGACCTGTCCCCTGCACGCTCTTAGTAAGCCCGCCCTCAGTTCAATCCAGGCCTCTGACCTGTCCCCTGCATGCTCTTAGTAAACCCGCCCTCAGTTCAATCCAGGCCTCTGACCTGTCCCCCCGCCCTCAGTTCAATCCAGGCCTCTGACCTGTCCCCTGCACGCTCTTAGTAAACCCGCCCTCAGTTCAATCCAGGCCTCTGACCTGTCCCCCCGCCCTCAGTTCAATCCAGGCCTCTGACCTGTCCCCTGCACGCTCTTAGTAAGCCGCCCTCAGTTCAATCCAGGCCTCTGACCTGTCCCCTGCACGCTCTTAGTAAACCCGCCCTCAGTTCAATCCAGGCCTCTGACCTGTCCCCTGCACGCTCTTAGTAAGCCGCCCTCAGTTCAATCCAGGCCTCTGACCTGTCCCCTGCACGCTCTTAGTAAGCCGCCCTCAGTTCAATCCAGGCCTCTGACCTGTCCCCTGCATGCTCTTAGTAAACCCGCCCTCAGTTCAATCCAGGCCTCTGACCTGTCCCCCCGCCCTCAGTTCAATCCAGGCCTCTGACCTGTCCCCTACACGCTCCATACATCGATACCTTCCTCCGGACGTTCCAGGTCACTGTCCTGTCTCCATGGTACCACCGCGGCCGCCGACCTGACCTGGCTTCCCAGTTCTCAGAATACTTAACCACATCGACCGATCTGGCCGGGTAGTTGAACTGAACGACTGAGTGGCCGGCACTTCACACACGGCCGGAGGAAACGACGGCGGCGGCGGCGGCGCGGCGGCGGCGCGGCGGCGGCCCGGTCTCGATGGATAGTGGAGCCGCGAGCCGGCGGCGGCCACGCCGGCATCAGGCGTCTGATTCGAGTCCGGCGGCCGGAACTCCGTCAGCCGATCTCCGGAGTCCAGAGGACTGGTGTCGGAGCAGTTAATCAATAGATGATGTCGGCGGTCGGATTGGTTGTCATTAGTCTGCAGTATTGAATGCTGATCGATAGGGTTACATGGAATTAGGGCAGAAGTTATGAGGTCCATGAACTGTTTCTATGATAGTTTTACATTGGTATACTTTCTACCGACACTATGCTATCGGTAACTGAATCTCGTCTAAATATGGAAATCAGAGACCATCTGATAAACGATTTACGGACTTGGATTTTAAGCATGCCATTGCATGAGTTCAAGAACGCGTGCAGAATCCTGAAGTGATCATCAAAGCCTCTCAAGTGGCCAGTAAATCTTCCATCTCTGAAAGTTAACTTCTGGCTCAAGAGTTCAGCAGGAGTCGTCTGGCGCTCTCGGTCCGCTCTGTGTCGACACGGTGACGGCACTACGTCCGAATCTCACTCTCAGATTCATCCTGTTAGACGGCGTCAGCTCCGCTCCTCTGCTCCCCCCTCTCTCTCCCTCCCCTCTGCAGCGAGCCGTCGCTCTCAGCCAGCCTTCGTCGATGCGCCGTCCGCTGAGAGAGTAGGAGCGTTGGAGTGTTGGCGGGTTGGCGCGTTGGCGCGTTGGCGCGTTGGCGCGTTGGCGCGTTGGCGCGTTGGCGCGTTGGCGCGTTGGCGCGTTGGCGCGTTGGCGCGTTGGCGGGTTGGCGGGTGGAGTGTTGGCGGGTTGGCGGGTGGCGGGTTGGTGGGTTGGTGGGTTGGCGGGTTGGCGGGTTGGCGGGGTGGCGGGGTGGCGGGTTGGCGGGTTGGCGGGTTGGCGGGTGGCGGGATGGCGGGTGGCGGGATGGCGGGTTGGCGGGTTGGCGCGTTGGCGCGTTGGCGGGTTGGCGGGTTGGCGGGTTGGTGGGTTGACGGGTTGGCGGGTTGGCGGGTTGGCGGATGGCGGATGGCGGGTGGCGGGTTGGTGGGTTGGCGGGTTGACGGGTTGGCGGGTTGGCGGGTTGGCGGATGGCGGGTGGCGGGATGGCGGGTTGGTGGGTTGACGGGTTGGCGGGTTGGCGGGTTGGCGGGTTGGCGGGTTGGCGGATGGCGGGTGGCGGGATGGCGGGTTGGTGGGTTGACGGGTTGACGGGTTGGCGGGTTGGCGGGTTGGCGGATGGCGGGTGGCGGGATGGCGGGTTGGTGGGTTGACGGGTTGGCGGGTTGGCGGGTTGGCGGGTGGCAGGAGATTGTTTCCGACTGGCCGCATCCGTCTCAATGTGGTCGTCACGCGCGGAGCCAGTGCCTGCTGCTGAGGGTGGGGTGGGGTGGGACCCGCTAGGTCTGCTGCTGAGGCGGTGCCGGTGGGCGCATCGTGTTACATCCTGACTGGTAACGATAGCTGTTGTTTATGTTAGAAGTAACGGTGTCGGCTGTTTATGTTAATATCAACGGCATGATAGGGTCTTAGCCCAGCCGGCTTGGTGATAAGTTTCGTCATTGTGTTCATAAAATCAGGGCGACATGTTTATAGTGCGTTTCTGGCTATACATTGCATCACACAGTGCATTGATAGTGCAATGATCAGTGCTGGGAAAACTGGGAAAACTGGGAAAACTGGGAAAACTGGGAGCAGATGTTAGCCGAAGACCAGCCTCTCGGAAGTTACACCTCGAATCGACGAACTTCTGCCATGGGACGCGCTCTTCACTCTTCAGCCTGTGCGATTTGTCAAGTTTGACGTCCGAAAGCTGTCATCGTCCACCGACGTCATGGGATTGATTCCGACTAAGCGGGACAGGATGGACCGTGTCGCCCAGCTCTCTGTGCTTGCCGCACTGGGAGCGGAGCTCTGTCATCAGCTGCGAGGGCAAGTGGCAAACTTCGCGAGCCGCTGCTCTCCGCTGCTCGCTGCTCGCGAGAGAGAGGGGGTCGCGAGTCGCTGCTACGGGCGCGCCTGGCCACGGGGAGGTGGAAAGTTGCGGCCGGTCAGATCCGAGTTGGTGTCGTTCAGAAGAGAGTTGTGGGAGGCTGGCGGTTCAAAGTGGACAGGGAGTTGGCTGCGTCCTGTGCTGCACGTGTTTTGGTTTCCGTCAGTCTGGCGCGGTGACTGGATGACTGGTTTAACAATGACGAACGCTAATGATGATGATATCAACTGACCAACTGACTGTTTGGGTTACGGCGAAGCGAGGTGGCTGTGATGGGGGATGGTTCACTTGCGACCCTGTATGACCCCGTGTGACCCCGTGTGACCCCGTGCGACTCTGTGTGACCCCGTGTGACTCCGTGTGACCCGTGTGACTCCGTGTGACCTGTGCGACCCTATGTGACCTGTGTGACCCTGTGTGACCTGTGTGACCTCGTGTGACGCCGTGACATCGTGTGACCTGTGTGACCTGTGTGACCCCGTGTGACGCTGTGTGACGCTGTGTGACCATGTGTGACCTTGTTCGACCTTGTGTGACAGCATGTGACTGTGTGACCCTGTGTGACCCTGTGTGACCCTGTGTGACCCTGTGTGACCCTGTGTGACCCTGTGTGACCCTGTGTGACCCTGTGTGACCCTGTGTGACCTTGTGTGACGCCGTGTGACCATGTGTGATCCTGTGTGACATGTGTGACCCTGTGTGACCCTGTGTGACGGCATGTGACTGTGACCCCGTGTGACCATGTGTGACCCTGTGCGACCTTGTGTGACCTGTGTGACATGTGTGACCCTGCGTGACCCTATGTGACCATGTGTGATGGCATGTGACTGTGTGACCCCGTGTGACCCTGTGTGACGGCATGCGACTGTGTGACCCTGTGTGACCCTGTGTGACGGCATGTGACATGTGTGACCCTGTGTGACGGCATGTGACTGTGTGACCCCCGTGTGACGCCGTGTGACCCTGTGTGACCCTGTGTGACGGCATGTGACTGTGTGACCCTGTGTGACCGGCAGAAAGGCGAGGTGGCTGTGATGGGGGAGATGGTCCACCTGTCGGAGGTGCTCTGTCAGCTGGAGCAGAACACAGCCGATCCGTTCTCACTGCCGGCCGCATCAGAGCAGGTGAGTATTCAGCAGCTGTCAGTGACCAACCGCGCGCTTTCCGACAGTAAAACGTTAACGACAACCACGCGTAGCACTCAAATGCAGAACTGCCTGCATGAGTCCTCATAAAAGCTCCATTTAGAACTGTCTGGCATAAGATATTTACACGATTTCTACCGTAAAGCTCTCCCAAGCTCTATGAGAAGATGAAGCTCTGTAAATGATTGAGGAGACCGCACTCTCTGTCGTACTATCGTGTGCAGTCTGGAAGGCGTCTTCCAGAGTTGGTGCGTATATATGGTCTGACCGTGAGTACGTGTGCGTGTGTACTGTGTGTGTGTACTGTGGTGACCTCCAAGTGCTATAAGTGACCTGTCGTATATGAGTATGTATATGAGCTGACCGTGACCTGCGTGTGGCCCCAGGTGATATGCGACCTGAAGGGCGGCGGCGAGCCGTGGCGCCTCGACTCGACCCCCAGCTCGCCGTGTCACAGCTCATCGCTCGGCTCTCGGAAATCCTCCGTCTGCTCGGTGGCCAGCCTCAACTCGTGCGGCTCGACCGGCGGCACGTCAGCCGCCTCGGCCGCCTCGGCCGCCTCGGCGGCCTCGGCGGCGGCGGCGGCGACGGCGTCCGGCGGCAGCCAGGTGGTGTCGCGGCCCCCGCTCCTTCAGCCAGGCAGCGCCGCCGGCCGCCGGCGGCCAGCCGCCGCGCCTGGCCAGCGTGGTGTCCCGCGACTCTGGCTTCACCTCCCAGGACACGCTGTTCGGGCGGCCCATCACGCCGCCCTCCGCCGCCGAGACCCCCGAGGAACAGCAGGCCCGCCCGCCGCCAGCCGGCCCCGCTCCCGCTCCCGCTCCCGCTGAGAGACCTCACACCATCTCGACAGGTGCGTGGTGACGACGTGTGACAGGTGTGACAGGTGTGACACACCATCTCGTCAGGTGCGTGGGGACGACGTGTGGCAGGTATGACACACCATCTCGTCAGGTGCGTGGTGATGACGTGTGACAGGTGTGACAGGTGTGACACACCATCTCGACAGGTGCGTGGTGACGACGGTGTGACAGGTGTGACGGGTGTGACACACCATCTCGACAGGTGCGTGGTGACGACGTGTGACAGGTGTGGCAGGTGTGACACACCATCTCGACAGGTGCGTAGTGACGCCGTGTGACATGTGTGACAGGTGTGACACACTATCTCGACAGGTGCGTGGTGACGACGTGTGACAGGTGTGACAGGTGCGACACACCATCTCGACATATGCGTGGTGACGACGTGTGACAGGTGTGACATGTGTGACACACCATCTCGACAGGTGCGTGGTGACGACGTGTGACAGGTGTGACAGGTGTGACACACCATCTCGACAGGTGCGTGGTGACGACGTGTGACGTGACAGGTGTGACACACCATCTCGACAGGTGCGTGGTGACGCCGTGTGACATGTGTGACAGGTGTGACACACCATCTCGACAGGTGCGTGGTGACGACGTGTGACAGGTGTGGCAGGTGTGACACACCATCTCGACAGGTGCGTGGTGACGACGTGTGACGTGACAGGTGTGACACACCATCTCGACAGGTGCGTGGTGACGATGTGTGATGCGGACGAGTTCGGAGAGCTGGTGGAAGGGTTGGGGCGCCAGTTTCCTCGTGGGCGTGGTTGGTATAGGGAGGGGGGCTGTGCGATGCTGATGCCGACATTGTAAAACCCAGATGACTTCTTCAGAAACTGGTGTGATGGACGGGTTGATTATGTCTGGAATGGCTGTTATTAGGAGGGTTACATAATACGACTACTGTCTTGCGTTCATCATCTCACATGTCTCACTTGTCGGCTGACCGCATCTCCCTAACCTTGACCTGGACTGTATTATCTTAGCATCCAACATATGTATGTATCAAAATGTCCCCTGGCTTCTGTCAGACCCTTTCCTGTGTCTACTCTCCATGTATGTGTGCCGTGTATCGCCAAACTGACGGCGCCTCCGTGTTCCAGCGTACGAGCGGGGCGGCGTGCACCAGCGGCCGGCTCTGGGCGCGCTGACGTTCCTGCCGCCACGGCCCGCCCCCACCCTCGCCCGGGCGGCGTCCGAGCGGCCGCCGCGCCCGGCCGTCCGCCGGTACGGTCAAGTCTGAGCGGGCCCGCGGCAAGCCCAAGGCGAAGGTGTACAGCCTCTACGCGTGCCCCGCCACCGTCCAGCTACCCGACTTCAACCAGGCCGTGCCCGATATGTGTGAGTAGGGGAGGGAGAGGGAGCGGTTTTAGTAGGGGGGAGGAGAGGGCGCGGGACGGACAGCGGCGGACACTGGGAGAGAAGGTCAGCTGGTGGGACACTGGGAGCGAGGTGCTGGTGCAGGTGTTACACGGGGTGAGTGTAAGGTAGACACAGAACACAGGGCCGTGGAGAGGCGGGTTTGGCGTATGTTGGAGGTTTGTGAGGTGACGCTGGATGTGATTGGTGTAATTATCTCTTGTTTCAACTTCCATTCTCCGTGCTGTGACCGGACCCTTGGGTTTATTGAAACTGCAAACACAAATTGAGGAGTGCCCAATAGACGTTGGAAATGACAACGATAAACAATGAATATAGCGTGAGATGATAAATAGCGCAATCCATACGTCCATACCGGAACCAAACCCAAACGTCGCTGACCCACCGACAGCTTTCGTCATGTGTCGGCCTAGCTCAATGACCGTAACCGCGGTGACACCCGGCGAGTTAAAGTGACGAGGCTGTGACGGCTACTATGCCGCGGTCCCAGTGACCGGGTTTCACCTGTGTCCAGTGTTACCACCTCCCCCCCCCCCCCACCCCCCCTCCGGCCTGTTGCCGTGTCAGTTTACCAGGCTTCCCTCCGGCTCGTGTGTCGACCGCCTGCTTCAGTGGCGGCTTCCGAAGTTTTCCCTGGGACTCACTCACACGTGCCACGTATTCGACATCGCTGACCCGGACGATTCACTGTTGCTAAACCGGAAACCCTCATTTACCTGTTCATCCGTTAAGTGCGTCTCCGGGCTCCGATTGCCTACTTACTTTGGATTACAGCGCGTCGTGACCGGGCACGACGGAAGTTTTGGCTTTAACAGTCTGCCTGAGGCCCTGAGTACCTCTCCTGTCCTCGTGGGGACCCCCCACTCCGCGGTGGTAGCAGTCTGTCTGAGGCCCTGAGTACCTCTCATGTCCTCGTGGGGACCCCCCCACTCCGCGGTAGTAGCAGTCTGTCTGAGGCCCTGAGTACCTCTCATGTCCTCGTGGGGACCCCCCCCCCCCCCCCCCCCACTCCGCGGTGGTTGGGCGGGCAGACGCGAGCCCCACAGTTTCGGTGGCGACATAATTGGTTCATTGGTGCAGACCAGCAACGCGGCACCATGGCGGTAGGCCGAGATAAATGGTGCGCGTCGGCACCACCCGTCTGACAGCGGTTGTGCGTGTGGTGCCGGCAGTAGTGCCCCTCAGCCGGTGTACGCCAACACTGCTGAGCTGGTGTCGGCACCAAAGGAGGACTGCACCACGCCGACCCCGGATCCGGAGCCGGATACACCCACCACGCCCACCAACTTCAGTCCGCCCAAGTAGGTATTAAACCACCCAGTCCTAGCTCAGTAGGACGCTACCAGCCTACCAGCGTAGCTGATAAACCTTATGATGGTTCAGGGAGCATTGTAATGGAAATACTCCCCCTTGTTGCTGTGGCAATAGAAAATGCAATGTATCGCGACGCATTAACACTGGGAGGCCTCGGGGACAGCCGTCTCGTGCGGCGTGCCCAGGGAGCTATGATTAGTTTTGAGTTACGGAGCGAGTGGGAAATTTTCCTTAAAAAGACCATAATGAGTGGAAAATTAAACCTAAAAAGTCCAGTAGTGCACATCATTTTGAGCGGAAAAGACCATATGGAAGGGAAAATTCACAAAAGTTATAACTGCAAAAAGTTATACCTACTCAACTTCTTTTCTTTTTTCGCTTTCCAGTGGAGGAAATCTGAGGGGCAAGCATTAGTGGTTTGGATTTGTTTGGTGGAACTTTTACTAGGGGGTGGAATATTCTCATGAAAGTAGGGGAAATGAGTGGGAAATTATTCTTAACAGGTGTCATTCTCCACCCAATTGTCCAATTCTAGGACACAGTGGTCATGTCTCGCAGTCCACCCCGATTGTGTTACCTGCCACTCGTTTGGTCGTCAGTCATGGCCTGATAGTATTTTCTGTGTTTGCAGTTTGAGCGTTGTGCGAGTGACGGTTCGGCTTTCGAGCGGCTACGGCAGCGTACATACGGCGCCGGCCGAACAGCACGCCGACGGTACGTCGCCCCCGCCCCCGCCATGAGCCGCATGGAATGTCGCACACGAGCTGCGGCAGCTCTGCGATACAGCTGCCTAGCTTGCCACGGCTCGCCATATGGTTAGTCCAGTTTTGTTTTGGATTTGTTAGATGTTGGTCGGTTCGGTGTGGTGGAAAGAAAGTTTGTGGTGTGTATGGCGTGATGAGTGGTGTGATACAGTACGGGCCAAAACATCGCACCGGGTGCGTTTCATACTAGTAATGTACATAGGTTTTACCTAAAAACAAGCTATCTAGTACAGGCTGCATAGCCCTTCTCTGCGGGTAGAGAGGCCGCTTGCCGTCACTAATGCCAGTAGTGTGATATCTGTATGGGAGAGAGAGAGAGAGAGAGAAGAGAGAGAGAGAGAGAGAGAGAGAGAGAGAGAGAGAGAAGAGAGAGAAGAGAGAGAGAGAGAGAGGAGAGAGAGAGAGAGAGAGAGAGAGAGAGAGAGGAGTAGAGAAGAGAAGGAGAGAGAGAGGAGAGGAGAGTAGAGAGAGAGAGAGAGAGAGAGAGAGAAGAGAGAGAGGGGGAGAGAGAGAGAGGAGAGAGAGAGGAGAGAGAGAGAGAGGAGAGAGAGAGAGAGAGAGAGAGAGAGTCGAGAGTGGAGAGGAGAGAGTGAGTGAGGGAGAGAGAAGAGAGAGAGAGAGACAGAGAAGAGAGAGAGAAGAGAGGAGATAGAGAGCAGGGGAGAGGGAGAGGAGAGGGAGAGGGAGAGAGAGAGAGGGAGAGTGAGAGAGAGAGTGAGAGATCGAGAGAGAGAGATAGAG
>JAXIVJ010002364.1:0-30000 GCA_036785665.1 Chirona hameri
ATCACTTGTCTGAGGGGCCCTAGTCTGAGGAGCCCTTTGTCAGCCTGAGGAGAACCCTTTGTCAAGCCCTGTGGGCCATTATGTCCGAATGAGGGGCCTTTGTTGGCGTGAGGGGCCCACGAGGGAAACCCGGGTTGAGGGGATCCCTCAGCGCCCCGAAGGGGGAACTGGTCGGCCCTGATGGGTCAAGTCACCTGAAGTGGTCCTCGTCGGCTTGAGAGGACTCGTTCGGCCTGAACGATGACTCGGTCGGATTGAGGCGGAGCCCCATGTCCAGCCTGAGGGGCCCTCGTGCGGCATGAGGGGCCCTTAAGATGATTTCATAGGCCTGATAGAACCCTTGCCATGCCTGAGCGATCCCAGGCTGGGTCTGATGAGGGCGGATGTGTCGAGCCTTGAGAGAGCCTCGCACCACCAGCGGTCACTGGCCAGAGGGGCGCCTTCCACCTAGCCTGAAGGGTGCCGCCATTGTCTGTTGCCCATTGGCCGAATGGGCACCGTAACTGGCCGATGGGGCGTCATTACTGCGCGCAAGAGTGGCGTCACTGGCCGGAGGGTGCCATCACTGGCCTAGATGGGCGCCGTCACTAGCCGAAGGGGACGCTGTCACTGGTCCGATGGGCGCCGTCATTAGACGGACGGGGCGCCGTCACTGAACAGCGGGGGGCGCCTGTCATTGGTGGAGTGGCGAAGGTCACTGCCAGGATGGCGTCCGCCGTCATTGCCGGTGGGGGCACCATCACTGGCCGGAGGGGGGGGCGCCGTCATTGGCTGGAGGGGTGCAGTCACTGGCCGCGGATGGGGCGCCGGCCATTTGCCGGTGGGGCGCCGTCACTGGCCGGAGAGGGGGCCGTCCACTGGTCAGAGGGGCGCCGTCACTAGGCCAGGGGGGGCGCCGGTCACTGGCCGAGGGGCACCGTCTTTGACAGGGGATGCGTCACTGGCCGCAAAGCCATCGTCACTGGCCGGAGGGGGGCGTCACCTGGCCGGAGGGGCGCCGTCACCTGGCCATAGGGCGGCACATGGCTATGGTAGCGGCACATGGCTAAGGGGCGGCACATGACCAGGGGGCGGCAACTGGCATGAGGGCCGGGCAGCTGTACCTGAGGGCGGTGCCCCGCCAGGAACGCGGTACGTGACCTGATGACGGGACCTGGCCTGAGGGCGGCACCTGCCTTAGGGCGCCGGCACCTGGCTTGAAGTGGCACCTGACCAGGGGGCGGCAACTGGCCTGAGGGGCATCACACGACCCTAAGGGCGGCACATGACCTGAAGGCGGCACCTGGCCCGGGGGGAGGGGCACCTAGCCTGAGGCGCAGGTCCTGGTCTTGAATGCAGCAAATGTCAGATATCCAACCCTGTAAGCATGTCTATTTCCGCGCATTCGGCGCGGAAATTGGTCTGCTTTTCGAGGCCCTTCCGCGCCTTCGGTGCGGAGGGGGGTGCAGGGGGGGGGGGGGGGGCGCCGCCCCCCTCTGCATCCACCCCGCAGGGGGCGGCCGTCCCCCGCGGCCCCCCTGTATCCGCCCCTAGGGGACACAGCTCCCCCCGCCCCCCTGGGCGGGAGCCCCTGCCTACTTACACACCAATGTAAATTGCACAATCGGTTCAGCAGTTGCCCCCACCCACTCCAAATTGTGTGGCGACGTTTCTGATCCAACAACCCCCGACCTCCGCCACTCTGCCGCTAATGAGCAATTGTTCAAAGGATATTGAAATTCAAGATATTCCGGAAATAATTTAAAGATACTTATTTTGGCTGGGAAATTCTCAAACTTAGGAATATCATGACATTTGCATTGGATTTGTATACATTTATCACCAGGTAAGCATATTTGATTTTAATTGAATACCTATCAATCGGAAACTGACATGGAAATAATGAAATCAGGGTGGGCAGCATTTTTTGACTGGGGGGGGGGGGGGGGGGGCGGCTCACTGGGCCCCTCCCCCCCCGTTACCATGTTAAAATAGGCACTGATGGTTCTGCAGTACAATTATTCAGACACCCCTATCTTCATGTGTAGCACTCATTGTACCAATCATAAAATGTGTTGTGTTGAAAATGCGCTGTGTGTTGACACAATGTGCTGCGTGTTGACAAAATATGTTGCATGTTTACCAAATGTACCAGAGTGCCGATTTTTATCAATATTGTTAGTCACCGAGGCGTGATAAAAAAACTTGCTTTTTAGAGTAATTGGCCATAAGAGCGCGAAAAATGGAAATGAGTTAGCCTGGCTCTTTGTCGGTGTCAACCTCGAGGTTTTTTCACCTCTAGCCAGCCCCACCGTTACCCAAATTTCCACCTATCACCTATTGCCTACCAGAGGTGCGTTACTGAATCTATGCCCTCAGCTTCATTCTCTTATTTCTTTTCTCTTACAATTTTACTTCTTTGGTGCTTTGGATGGTAGCAGATCCTTTCAAAATATAAACGCCTATCACTATGCAGCCGTACCCCGCAGTGGCAAAAATCTGTATCCTTACTTTCGTTCTGATAGGTAACGTGGCAAACCACCGGTAAAAAGGTGGATCAATAATACAACACATCACATTAATTAATGAAACACATGAAAGCCTTACCTCCAGTTGCAGATTAATAATCTTCAACCCAGCCCCGACTCAGCACACGCGTCAACCGCACAAATATGGCACAAACGTGTAGCTTACGAACGGCCAGGCCGTTGTCATCCCAATGCCTATAAGCTGATCTATAATCTGCGCTGATGACGTCACCAGGGGTACTACTTTTTGGATGCCTGTGAGTTTCCTTGTCAATAATATGAGACTTCATACTGTCTAACATGCATTATTGACGTTGCAATCATGTACGTTAGACATGCATGACACTTGCGAAGTAGTGTTTCATATATTTAGCTTGCTATGCCGGATATAAGTATTCCCCCGGTGACGTCATGACAGATACCTGCGCGGCAGGGACGGGTCTACCTTATCTCTATGACCTTGACGAACAGCTATCTCTGTGGCCTTGACGAACAGCAGGACTTCTCCGCAGAAAATATAGTTTCGTAAAGTAAGATTCAAATACCTCAAATTTCATAAGAAAAATGAATTAAATATTTCCGCCGGCTAAAATAATTAGTTATATTAATTAGGAAGTGATGAAAGCAACGAATTTCCAATAATTCTGAAATAGAAAAACCAGAGAGGTTCATGCGCGGATCATGGTGGTGCCATTCAATATGGCTGCCCCCACAGTCGTCTGAAGTTCACACACGTCAGATTGAAGCGACGTTCACACACATTCACACAATATGTGTGAAAAAGTAAGGTTTTCGTACATGTTGAGGACCAACTCAAAATTAAGTCAGATGACCGAGAAGACGTTAATTATCGGTTCTTGATTGGCTTTAAAGTCGAGGACCGGCTTTCGGTCCTCGACATACACCGGTGGTCCTCGACTTACCGGTGTGTGAAGGGCAAATGTCCTCAACATACACCATTCACACACTCACACACACACACACACACACACACACACACACACACACACACACACACACACACACACACACACACACACACACACACACACACACACACACACACACACACACACACACACACACACACACACACACACACACACACACACACACACACACACACACACACACACACACACACACACACACACACACACACACACACACACACACACACACACACACACACACACACACACACACACACACACACACACACACACACACACACACACACACACACACACACACACACACACACACACACACACACACACACACACACACACACACACACACACACACACACACACACACACACACACACACACACACACACACACACACACACACACACACACACACACACACACACACGCACGCACGCACGCGCGCGCGCGCGCGCGCGCCCCCTGTCCGCCCCCTTCCTCCGACGCTGCGGGGACATCGGAAGTTGCCCATGTCGGCGACAGACAGGCTGGCGGGGGCGGCGATCGATGGGTGGGGAATGGGGATGTTCCAATGGACATCGCGTGTTCACTGAACGAGCTCCGAGCGGTCCACACCGGATATTAAGTAGCGCAGCACGCTCCCGACCCCCCATTCAGCGATGTTCAGAGAAGGGGTTTCGATATCCTGGAAGATGAGCCAAATATAATTATTTAGACCAAAATGAGCCAAAGATTTAGAAACAATATAACAAACTGTTCTGCTCATATTGCTATTTTGTTTGCGACAGGAAAATAACTCAACAGCACATGAAGTGAGCCCGATATTCGTACGGGACGTATGAACGTCATGCAAATTGTGATTGTGTGTGGGGAGGGGTGCACTAAAAGTTTGCTCTTGTTTTGAGAGAAACCCGATCCCCCTATGAAGACAGTTCCGGAGAAAGCTGCTCTTTGCCTACATGGGCGTCATACAATCTGATCACTTGTGCAATAGTGGCGTCCTGAAGCCACCCTCAGCACTGTGCTCTGCTTACGGAATGGGTTTGGAACTATCTTAGTTTAATCCGCGCGTCAATGTGGTGTTGCACCAAAGACAATCCCGGGGCGTAGATGGAGGAGAGGCTGAAATCCTTTCAACATTGATTGAATTAGCTTCCAAATGTGTCAATTGGCAGGAACTAAAACAATGTTGCGCTCATGTCAAATAAAAGATGGAGGATAAAATCCAGACGATCGGGACCGAAACCGACCGATATGACGGGGATACCAAGTGGGAGGACCGAGGATTCCCTGACACGGCCTGACATACCCCGGCGATATCGAATGGCTGAATAGGATTATCTGGGTCCAGTTCATTCGCAGAAACACAGAGCTGACTGTAAAAAGGTAGCCAACACCAGGATTTGCCATAGAGGCGGAGCTGAGACCAGCGAGCCAGAGATGTAGCGAGTTAATGCAGCGAGCCTAAGAACGTCTCATCAATAGCATTTATCATAAGGTAGCCAACACCAGGATTTGCCATAGAGGCGGAGCTGAGACCAGCGAGCCAGAGATGTAGCGAGTTAATGCAGCGAGCCTAAGAACGTCTCATCAATAGCATTTATCATAAGGTAGCCAACACCAGGATTTGCCATAGAGGCGGAGCTGAGACCAGCGAGCCAGAGATGTAGCGAGTTAATGCAGCGAGCCTAAGAACGTCTCATCAATAGCATTTATCATAAGGTAGCCAACACCAGGATTTGCCATAGAGGCGGAGCTGAGACCAGCGAGCCAGAGATGTAGCGAGTTAATGCAGCGAGCCTAAGCACGTCTCATCAATAGCATTTATCATAAGGTAGCCAACACCAGGATTTGCCATAGAGGCGGAGCTGAGACCAGCGAGCCAGAGATGTAGCGAGTTAATGCAGCGAGCCTAAGAACGTCTCATCAATAGCATTTATCATAAGGTAGCCAACACCAGGATTTGCCATAGAGGCGGAGCTGAGACCAGCGAGCCAGAGATGTAGCGAGTTAATGCAGCGAGCCTAAGAACGTCTCATCAATAGCATTTATCATAAGGTAGCCAACACCAGGATTTGCCATAGAGGCGGAGCTGAGACCAGCGAGCCAGAGATGTAGCGAGTTAATGCAGCGAGCCTAAGAACGTCTCATCAATAGCATTTATCATAAGGTAGCCAACACCAGGATTTGCCATAGAGGCGGAGCTGAGACCAGCGAGCCAGAGATGTAGCGAGTTAATGCAGCGAGCCTAAGAACGTCTCATCAATAGCATTTATCATAAGGTAGCCAACACCAGGATTTGCCATAGAGGCGGAGCTGAGACCAGCGAGCCAGAGATGTAGCGAGTTAATGCAGCGAGCCTAAGAACGTCTCATCAATAGCATTTATCATAAGGTAACCAACACCAGGATTTGCCATAGAGGCGGAGCTGAGACCAGCGAGCCAGAGATGTAGCGAGTTAATGCAGCGAGCCTAAGAACGTCTCATCAATAGCATTTATCATAAGGTAGCCAACACCAGGATTTGCCATAGAGGCGGAGCTGAGACCAGCGAGCCAGAGATGTAGCGAGTTAATGCAGCGAGCCTAAGAACGTCTCATCAATAGCATTTATCATAAGGTAGCCAACACCAGGATTTGCCATAGAGGCGGAGCTGAGACCAGCGAGCCAGAGATGTAGCGAGTTAATGCAGCGAGCCTAAGAACGTCTCATCAATAGCATTTATCATAAGGTAGCCAACACCAGGATTTGCCATAGAGGCGGAGCTGAGACCAGCGAGCCAGAGATGTAGCGAGTTAATGCAGCGAGCCTAAGAACGTCTCATCAATAGCATTTATCATAAGGTAGCCAACAGCAGGATTTGCCATAGAGGCGGAGCTGAGACCAGCGAGCCAGAGATGTAGCGAGTTAATGCAGCGAGCCTAAGAACGTCTCATCAATAGCATTTATCATAAGGTAGCCAACACCAGGATTTGCCATAGAGGCGGAGCTGAGACCAGCGAGCCAGAGATGTAGCGAGTTAATGCAGCGAGCCTAAGAACGTCTCATCAATAGCATTTATCATAAGGTAGCCAACACCAGGATTTGCCATAGAGGCGGAGCTGAGACCAGCGAGCCAGAGATGTAGCGAGTTAATGCAGCGAGCCTAAGAACGTCTCATCAATAGCATTTATCATAAGGTAGCCAACACCAGGATTTGCCATAGAGGCGGAGCTGAGACCAGCGAGCCCGAGATGTAGCGAGTTAATGCAGCGAGCCTAAGAACGTCTCATCAATAGCATTCATCATAAGATTGCGGCACGTCCCTGCCGGCGTATACGGATGGTATGTCCAAATCCATACACGACTTTTCAACGCGCAGTTGTACACGCAAATAATAGTATATATTTATCATGCAGGTTGATCAGCAATTCTGGAAGAATACAAATAACAATAATAGAACCTGGTAACACTGGCAATGGAAATTGTCAAATACATGAAGTTAAAGTGGTGATAATGAAAACAGGATGCCGGAAGACGAGCAGACCGAACAGGATACCGGAAGACGAGCAAACCGAACATGGAAACGGGATCAGAAAGAGTGACCGAGATGATAGATGAGAATAGTGCATCCGGATATGGGATACGGGACCGGGATACGGGACCGGGATCCGGGACCGGGATACGGGACCAGGATACGGGACCGGGATACGGGACCGGAATACGGGACCGGGATACGGGACCGGGATACGGGACCGGGATACGGGACCGGGATACGGGACCGGGATACGGGACCGGGATACGGGACCGGGATACGGGACCGGGATACGGGACCGGGATACGGGACCGGGATACGGGACCGGGATACGGGACCACGATACGGGACCGGGATACGGGACCGGGATGCGGGACCGGGATACGGGACCGGGATACGGGACCGGGATACGGGACCGGGATACGGGACCGGTATACGGGACCGGGATACGGGACCGGGATACGGGACCGGGATACGGGACCGGGATACGGGACCGGGATACGGGACCGGGATACGGGACCGGGATACGGGACCGGGATACGGGACCGGGATACGGGACCGGGATACGGGACCGGGATACGGGACCGGGATACGGGACCGAATTTGAAATGGTATGGAAGAGTATCACATAAATTTCAACATTCACACTTAGTTCCTCTATTCCATGTTGCATTGTGTACTGTTTCGAGTGTATTATGACCAGGGGCAGTTTGTACTGTGTAGCTGTGGCTATCAGACATACAAACTGAGTCGAGCCATGGCAGGCACAGACACATTCCACTTTGGCAGTACAACTCCAGAGACACAACTTTAACCTGCAAAAATGATCATAGCATCATATGATCCCGGCAATCGGCATTCAACATGTGATGAATACCGGAACAGATAACCCTGCAGGATCTGCAGTTGTTCTCGAATATGATCATCTTGGTCGGGCTGTAGAGATGAAAATGGTTTGATGATGAGTTGGGGTTTAGTCCCGACTGCTGCTGGTCATGCGTCGCCCTACAGTGGCCGATCTAGCTTTCGAGCTTGGGGTGGGGGGGGGGGGGGGATTTCGCTCCGCGTTTCCTCGGCGAAAAGTTGTTGAGCGAGGGGTGGGGGGACGTCGGGTCGTAAGCGCGCAGAGTCGTTGAGCGGGGGGTAGAGCGTACAAAAATGTTGGGTGACGGGGAAGACGTCGGCGAAAAATTGTTGAGCAGCATTCGGACACTGTCCGTAGTGGTGACACACCACTACGGACAGTGTCCGAACAAGTTGGCAGATCTCCAAAAAACATTGTACGTACTGTCCGTGCAAGTTTAAGGGTTTAAGGAACTATTTGAAGGCGCACAATGGGAAATATTTTTATCTCACAATTTGTTATCTCACAATTATGTATCTATCTGGTAAGTTTCGAAAATAAATCTGGTAGGAATTATTCTATGAATTTAATGGTGATTTTTTTAAATTTGACGATTTCTTGATAAAATACCCTACATACGGTGGCTTGCCAGACACGTCCACCAGGCACACCGTGTCCAAAGAACCATTTTTTGTGTGTGATTTCAATCGACAATTGAGTTTGCGAATGAGTGTCAATGACAAACAGGAAAGTGACTGCAGTGATAGTTATGTTATGCAGGTATGTAGCCAGGGGCTGCAAAGCCAGCTCCAGAGGTGAAAAAAAGTGTCAGCCTGTCATCGACGGAGGGTCAGGCTGACTCATTTTTTTGTTGTTGCCATTTTTCACCATTGCATTAATACAATTTTGTTAGTCATGACGGTCAAAAGAAGGCTCTTTAAAGTCATCGATAACAATAAACAAGCCTATGTCGGTGCCAACACAAAATAATATGCCATAGGCCACCCGCCCACATGTAAGTTATTCGGAAACATCCTAAAACATAAGTAAATGGTTATTTCTTACTTCTTACAAAAAAGCCGACCAACGCATTCGACATAATTAAAAACTACTTCGAAACTAATTTGTAAACCCGAACTTCAAAATATGTTTCAACGCCACTGACTAGCAACAATGTTATGTACAGCAGGTGTCTCTAGTAAGGTGTCTCTGGGCAACGCATTTTGGTAAGAATTACGAAAACAGACAAATGATTTCAGTCCAGTAGACAAATAGACTAGTCATGTAATTACACAACTAGTCATGTAATTACACAATAGGCAAAATTTCGTCACGTAAAGAGCTAGAGAGGCGAGGACTCTTCTTTATTGGTAAGTGAAAATGGCACACTTCGGCGGCGATACATTTTTGTGCCTCGTTATCACCGTACCCTCGAGGGCCTATCGCACGTTGGACGATTGCCGGACAAAATTGAAACCGGACTTTCGTTGTACAGCGCATATGAGGGCATCTGCATGGAACGGATCCGGTCCGTTCCACCGAACCTGCAGCTCCTTTGCCGCATCAGTGTGGTCCATCTGGCGGTGCACACCGAACACCTCTTGCACTGCACTCGCCATGCTCTCCACCACGCTCTCAGTTGGATGGATCATCCAAAGGCGGCACACCAGGTCTATGTACCTACGTACCTCGGGAACACTGGTCTGGCTCTTCCACAGTATCTTGAGGAGTGCCTGGTTGCTCATATTCTGGTCGCAGCGACGAAGCACGGCGATGGCGGCCTTTACTTCTTGTGTTGACGTTCGACATGACGCCGGAATGATGCGGCGAGCCACAAGACGGTCGACTGCTTTTTGGATAGCGTCGGCCGTATGGGATGGGCTCGACGCGCTGGATCGGTGGCGCTCGAGGTTAGCCACCTCCTTGACGTCGAGCATGGCACCCATCAGCGACTGGTTGTCGGTGCCCATCGTTGAGCCGGCAGAGTTCAAACCATTCCGCCTGTGACGCAGATGTCGCGCCATAATCTGGCAGAACTCGATGGCGTCCGCTGCCTGAAAGAATGTAAAACAAGGAATGAGTATGTAACTTACCACCCGCTTCTACTCCGTGCCCATACGATGCCCAGGACTAATAAGCTACACAAACAGCTGAAGAAGAAATAATGAGTAAACGTGCATATTTATATATAATCCAACGATGTAGGTTGACATACAGCAGAACGTCATAACTGCATGTTATATGGTCACTAAGCACAATTTAACGACAAACATTGATGTAATATTTTACGTTGTCATCGCAATACAGAAAAACATGATTATACCGATATGCGAATACTGAAGTTCAGTTTAGTTTACAGCCATGCGAATACTTTAGTTCAGGTGGAGCTGCAAACTGACATCAAATCACACATTATCACTTGTTAACAAAACTGTCAAAACTAAGTATGATGGTTTTGGCAATACAGCAATACGCAACACCCAAATATTAACTTTCTTGGCTTCCATGATTTCCGAAAAAAATGAAAAGGTTAAAAACGAACAATATTTTCAGGTGAAACACGAACAGCTTCTCAAAACTGGACCAATGTCAAATGCAGGACTGTTGGTAAACATAAAAATACAGCAGCTGATAGACATGTGCTTACCACTGCTTTGTCCTGTGCATGGAAAGACAGCGTAGGCCAGGTGTCGTTCATGTCCGCCTGGGGTCGCACTTCGTCGACGGCCGCTTCTTGAAGGACGTCAGCCATTTGACGCAGACGGATGATCGCACGGCCGAATTCGGCCATTCCCCCACGGCAGATTCTGCACGTTTTGCAGCGCCCGGCTTCCATCAGCCAACACCAGATAGATGTCGTGCAGTGAGGCTACTCTCGCGACAAAGCGAGCATCTGTGGATATGTCATTTGATTACGAAGCGCTTTAGAATGCACTAATGCCACAGTATTATTTATCAAACACAGTCCTTACCCACAACTGCGAACGAATTCTTCCCCACGCTTAATGCAACGCATGCATTATTCGTTATCGTCATACATCCAACATGAATCAAAACAGAGCAAAGCTTACAGACGACCAGAGTTGATATAATGTTATATAAATGAGACACGTCTAGCTATCAAACCATGTAAGACAAATCAGTATGGACAAGTACATATTGAAATGGTATGTGTGCGTGTGCGCGTACGGGAGTACGTGGGTGCGTGCGTGCGTATGTGTGTTTGTGTGCAAGTAAGATAGCCTTATTAAGTACCCACCTCGCAAGACTTGCAGGTCCTCCTTCAGCTCTCGCAAGACGTTCGCTCTTTTCTCGGAAGCGACCCGCTCTCGCAGGGCGTGCATCATGGGAGGCACGTTATTTGCAAACGTGTGCAGAACTGCTGAAGCGTGCGGAGCGAAACGTGTCTCCGACCACAGCTTGGGATGGAGCACCTTCTTGCCGATCTGTCGGCCGGCTTCAAACAGAGCCACGTTGGCTGTTCCATACTTAAACCGTTTTGTGATTCTAGTCATGACCTCAATTGTATCTCTTACCCACTTGCACTTGTCACTGTTGCGGGCGTCTGCGTCAGCGAGGTTCACAAGGTGAGACTGGTCCCACACACACGGCACACATGCTGATGAAGCTGGCAAGGAGTCTGCACTGCTCATCTCCGCCAACAGCTTCTTTGGTACACCGTTATGGTGGACCTGTCCGTCCGCGGCGATCGCTGCCAGCTGATCAGTGTGGACGATGCCCAGCTCACTCATGGTTGCCTGCAGCTGCTTGGCGTGTTCCGTCCCGCTGCAGTTCGCTACCACCGGTGCCCCGATTACAAAACTCTGCAGCATTTTACCAGCCGGAGCATCCGGCACAACCGTTGTCACGGCTGTAATATCCATGGTTTTGCCGTTCACCGTCACTTTATCGGCCATAACGGCGACACACGGCTGGTCAGCGATGTGCTGCTTCAACTTTTCACGCACTTCCAGCGAGAGCGCTTCCCGCGCTTTGGTCATGAACATTTTTGAGTGGTTTAAGTCACCCATGTTGATACCGTTCTTATGCTGGAGCACTATGAGCTCCTCAAACATGGTGTGCGGTAGGGACTTACTGGTAACATAATACGCCGTTCTCAAGACGCGCTGGGCAACGCAGCCACTCTCCTGCTTCTTCAAAAGCTGATGGTCATTTTGACGTTTGGCCGTTTCCTCAGCTCTCAGATGCCGATCCGAGCTGAAGTGCCGTTTTATGGTGTCCTTCAGTGACCGGAATGCTGCCGGAAGTTGTTCAGCATAGCTGAACGTCTTCTTCATCTCCATATTGCAGGCAAACACGCCAGTGGCGTTTTGGGCGTCGCCCTGAACGGATGCCGGGTCTTTGGCACATGCGGTGCAAAAGAGGCTTTGCCTGGTGGTGGCAGCTGCCAGGACGCCCCCCGAGGCAGTCAGCAGATCCGGCACACCGCGAGCCGCTCTAAATGCCGCATCACTCGATGTGGGGTGTACATTTACGCTGTCACTACTGCCTGATGCAGTGGGATTTTTCAACAGGGAGATCAGCTCACGTGCCAGTTTCTCCAGGGACGACAGACGTCCAGCCAGATTCAACGAAGAATCAGATGATCCTGCCAAAGAGAATGGACGTTAGTTGCTGAGAGAGTCGGTTTTGAGGGGGAAAGATACCTATAAGACTAAAGTGTGTGTGTGTGTGTGTGTGTGTGTGTGTGTGTGTGTGTGTGTGTGTGTGTGTGTGTGTGTGTGTGTGTGTGTGTGTGTGTGTGTGTGTGTGTGTGTGTGTGTGTGTGTGTGTGTGTGTGTGTGTGTGTGCGTGTGCGTGTGCGTGTGCGTGTGCGTGTGCGTGTGCGTGTGCGTGTGCGTGTGCGTGTGCGTGTGCGTGTGCGTGTGCGTGTGCGCGTGTGCGTGTGTGTGTGCGTGCGTGCGTGCGTGCTTGCGAGCGTGCGTGCGTGCGTGCGTGCGTGTGTGTGTGTGTGTCCAGCAACCCAGGTCCAGCAAGATTCTACAGACATTAGCAGTAAAATATAAAACAATTATTGTAATCAATTGGGGATAGAGGAATCACAACACAGCTACTAAGTTATGTAGTCCTCACATAGTTAAAACTTCAGTGTTAATCAAAGCAAGAACAACTACCTTGACAGCTTCCAAAGCAAATACAAATTTAGCAAGTCTTGTCATCAGTCTGGGACTTAGTCTGCAACTGAAACTAATGGTAACTGGTAACTGGTAGTATTTTACAGTTAATTTGTATTAGCATATGTAAATTTGTAATGTTGTAGTATTTAGGTACTGACCTTCAGTGGTGACTCCTAGCAGGTGAAACAACTTGTGTATTGTATTTTCTAGCATAGCCACTCGCTCCTCCACACTGCCTCCAGTTTGTACAGTTGAAGGTTCTGTAATGAGGCAAACAAATAAAACTTCAGAATATATGCAGATTAACATATATGCAGTACTGTCAAACTCAATGTCATTTCACCCATTTCATCAATTTTAAGCTAGCAAAGCAATACCAAGTTAAATATCAACAAATTATCAATAATTGTACCTGAAATAATATTAAAAGTCAAAGCCCTCAATGAAAGAATATATAGCAAAGTGAATTGATTAATTATGTAGTGATGTGCCAATAGTAGGGTGCATGCATCACTGACACTGGCACTAAGAACTGACACTGACATTGACATTGACACTGACACTAAAATTGATACTGACATTAACACTGACACTGACACAATGATCATATGCACAGCTAAAACATTGGTGTCATACAATTACCTGAAGCATTGCCAGTAGTGCGTTCTGTTGCTGCTGATTCATCACTGTTGGAGCGTGATGGGTTTTCCAACTCTTGGCTCAGATGGTCATCACCAGCACTTTCTGTAAAAAAATAAGATAAGAAGAAAGTTAGCAATAGATCAAACTCAAGTGAATTTGATGATGTATCTTGTGATTGTATATGTATGTTGTGTAATATAATAGTGACATATCAACAGACCATCACAGGCCCTGCAGGCTCCTGCCCAAGGCCCATCAATATATGGTTCAAGTGATAATAGCATACTATATAACCTAGGCCCAATGTAATCTTAAGTTAGAAATCACATTAGTATACAATATAATTGCATTGCAGTCAAACAAGAAGCAGAATTAAGCCACACTTACATATACTCAACACATAATTTGATTATTTGGATACTAAGCAAAACATGGCATGCAATAAGGATAACAAATGTGCACATGATCAGTTATAACTGAAAAGTATTTCATTAACTAATATTAAACGAATCAAACCATGTAGGGTAATGCTATAACCGCAGACATTTCCTACTATCAGACTTATGCTATCAGAATATTAGCAATGCATCATACTTGCCTGCATTCTGATAACAGAAAATATATGACATTTGAACATGACCAGAGATCAGTGTCAGTGTCATGATCATAATATACTTTTACCCCATGACAATGTAGGACAGAGCAACCACCAATTGTCTTACCTGGTGTTGTCTGCAGTGGTGCAGATACATCTTCAGTCTCATTGCTTCCATGCCTTATCAAGTGCTCAAAAGCACCTCCAACACCAAATGCTTTGTTTCTTAATTTAAGCGGCAATCCAGGATGCTTGGCCTTGTTATGTCGCTTAATATTTTTGTACTCGCCCTCGTAAGAACAGCGGCCACAAGCTTGATGCCGTCTATTTGGTGGGAGCTTTGCTTCTTCCTCGTGAGTTCTTTGCTTTTTCACTTTGCCCATCTTTAGCTTTTCACAATCAAGCTATCAAAAAGCCGAATTTAAGCAATACACACTTATACCACTCATACACAATCCACAGCTGTAACTCTGCAACGTTTATCCCAAACACAATTAAAAAAGCCCCGCTTAAGATCCACAGTTAATTATCAATTCAATCGAAGGTCTTGTCCGTCAGCACAATTGGTCTACTTGCTAGAAAAGAGCGAACGCACTTTAAGTATTAAGGTATTCGCCATTCATTATGCGAGTCTCTGTTTCAATACAGCCCGATCAGCTGCTGCCCTGTTCTCATATATAAATAATTGTTTAGCTAAAATAACATGTAAATACCATTTATACGGTGTTTACTTAGCTAAAGAGTGGTACAATTAATGGTAATTATTGTTAAAATACAGTCAGTTGGTGTATTTAAACCTGTGACGTCACTATAACACCGAAGGAGTCGAAAAAAGACAAGCAGCGCAAGCACCAAAATTACCGCAAACCCATACAACACCACCACAATTGCCACGGACCCACCAGACCCAGCGAAAAACCCAATACTCGGGCTCCGTTTACAAAAGCCAGCAGGATTCCCGGAGGTCAGTGGAAGCTGCAGTTAAATTACAACACGTACTGATTAGACAGCCGGGAATTGGGCACGGGTTATGCCTGACAAATTACTGTGAGTTGCTAGTAAGACCAAATGAGTACGGTTATGGTCAATTTTGTTTTTAGAAGTTTTGTCTCTGAAAATGCATCCAGCCGTAAGCGGTTAGCTGACTCACCGCGCACCTTCCACTGTCACCGACGTACGTAGTCGAGTAGGAGCTTTTTTCACCTCTGGCCAGCTCATTGGAGCTTCAATGGGCCCTTTTGGCCCGCCTGGGCTCCAGAGGGGAGAACGGTGCGATGATCAGACGGTGCAGCTTTCATTATATTTAAAGTTGGAGCGGCAAATGGAATACCGAAACTACAATGCCAGCCTCATAACTCCAAATTCCATCTAAGAACCATTTGTATCCCTTTTTTAGTCCCTTTTTTAGGTCAGCTGCCTGCTCAGATCGGCCGAGGGCCCTTTCAGACAGGCCCCGGCATACTCCATACGATCCTCTCAGGTCTGAATAATGCCCTCTTAGATTCCATTCACACACACCGAGGGCCCTCTGAGGCCTGGCAAGAGCCATATTAGACCAAAATAAGACTCATTACGACTGATAATAACCCCATCAGGCCCTACAATCCCCCTTCGAATCGACCGAGGGTCCTCTGCTGGTCAATCGATGGTCCTCTAAAAGCGTCATTTCTTACCGGCTTAATATCCTCTCAGGCCGGCATGGGGCTCTTTTCTGCCTGGCGATGCCACTCTCATATCGACCGCCGGCCCTCGGAGGCCCAACGACTAGACAGGAGACAGGAGACTAGATGTGACATTAAGAGAGCCACTGTAAATCTTATTTGAATTAACTGGCGGGCAAATATTAGCCCTCCTTTACGAACATTCGTAATTGCTCAAAATCTAATAACGTTATCATCGTGAAACTTTTGGTACCTTCTCCTACATTAATTTCACGGCTTCTGTGCGAAAATGAAGAAATTTCGTCGAAAACTTTTGAGATCTAGGACATTTAGTAACGTTACTACACGCCACTTTAACGAGAAAATCAGCTTAAATGAAAATAATAACCTTTTTATTGTGTTAGCAACAGTTTCTTTGGCTACCGTTATGGTATTAAAATGATGTGATCCGAATTTAAGAATTAAATACAATTATTCCCTAATTCAAAATTGGAAGTTTGGGAAATTCATGGTCGGTATTTTCCCTCCACTATTGCAAAGCGAAACATCTGGTGCTTTTGTGTCAATCTGTTCAACGTTGTTGAATGGGCACTTATAAACAAATCGCCAACACTAAATAAGTCGCCGTCGACGTGCATCGATGAGATTCCGATGTAATTGACATTTTTTGTATTGTTTGCCCGCGCACTGCAGGGGCTTTGCGCCGAACACGAACTGCAGGGGGGGGGGGGGTTGATTTCCGCCCCCCCTGAGATCTCGAAAACTACGCAAGGTAGCGAGAAGCGGAAAACGGCATTTGATAGCTTCATACATGTTCTATCGAAAGTATTTCAGTGTTTTTTAAGTCAGGTCCAAATTGAGGTCACCAGAGGTCATCAAAGGTCAAATTTTCCAGTTTTTTTTTCTCCTGTTTTAGGACATCGCTCCAGAAATTCCCATGTATCTCAGAAACAATGATAGTTAGAAACAAACGGAAAAAGCAAACGCCAGCCAGTAAAATTTATAATCGCTAAGGCGTCCTCATATTTGATCTCAGGTCAATATTTGAGGCTCCAGAGGTCAAAAAGAAGAAAAAAATGCCGTTTTTTTGCAAAATCGTTTTTTGATATTAACTTTTTACTTAATAAAGATAACGAAAAACTGTTTACGTCATTGTGTTTATCTTGTCAAGGCGCTTTGAATGATATATATGGTGACCTTGTTAAGTCAACTTAACAATTTGACCTAAGGTCAAGGTCAAGTGGTGACCCAAGTAGGGCATGTTGCATATGGGAAGACGTGTCTCGACGAGACAAACACATTGATGTCTGTTTTACTTCTCTATCTTCATTATGTCGAGAGTTATTGACACAAAAGTGATGGTGACCTCACATGACCTCAAATGACCCAATAGGGGTCACTGAACAAAACTTACACTTGAATCATCAAGAATATCCTATAATAACATGATCCAGAAGTAATTGGACTAGTACCATGCATATCCTTGAAATAGGAAGCATTTGTATATTTGCCCATTGACTTATTATGGGGAGGTTACGAAATTGACCTGACCTTAGGTCACCGATATCAAAATTCCGAGTGACACGAATTGTAAGTACTGATGCCCTCATGACATCCTGTAAGTTTCAACCTGATCGGTGAAAAACTCTGGCTTTGGCACAGCTGCAAACATTTTTGGTGGTGGGGTCACTTGACCAGGTTTGGTGACCTGACCTGAGATGACTCGAGCATATTTTTTTTTCTCAAAGTGTGCGCAATTGATGTCCTAACAGGTGTATCAAAACCCGGCGGCGCTGCGCGCCGCCGTTTTTTCGCTATCTTTGAAAAACCTGAGGGGGGGGGCGGAAATCAACCCCCCTGCAGTGCGCGGGTTAATTGTAAAGGGTGGGTGGGCATATAATCACAACAAGCAGAACGCAAAATATATTTTCCACACCATTGCGTAAAAAGCAATACGGGACAAACCCGGGTTTGATGGAAACCGAAAAGTATCTTGTAAGTACCGGTCGTTAAAAGTGTTGAACGCTTATCAAGATTAGGGCTTATGATTGTAAATATAGCCCATAAACTCATGTAGGTATGTCGATTTTGACATTTGACCTGACCGTGACCTGACATCAATTGCACACTTAGTAATGCTTTTATAGACCTATGGCTTTCTTAAAGGAAATACATCTTCGTTCGTTCCTTCTCACCTTCACAGTCACCTTCGTTCACCTTCGGAAAAAAATTCAGAACACGATTTTATTATATTTTTGTAATACAGTTTCTTTTCAAAAATGTCCTACATCGCGCAAATTCAGGACCGAAGGTCATAAATTATTAATGGTATGGTGTGCGTTATTGGTCTGCGCATGCTCCATGCAGTGCTGGCACTTTCAGACGGTACGGTATATCATATATGCGCCGCATTCCTTCGCCAAGAAGTCAAATATCTTCGGCTGCCGAGTCTTTTCAGCCAAGAAAAGTTGCAGATAAGGATTTCTCAACACGGGCTACAAAGCTGTTATTTCATTTCAAAACCCCATGTACTGAACTATTTCCTTTAACCCGCGGTGTGCTGGGGTGGGGCGTTTGGACGCCCCCTAAGTTTTTTTTTGGAGTTAGCGGGAAAACGGTAGCTCGCAAACGGTACCCGTATTTTGCACAGATGCTTGGGTGCCAATTACGTTCATGGCGTGATTTTTTTCGGATCATATCAGGTCAGTTAACCAGAGGCCGGAGGCCTGTTCGGCATGTAAGAATATTCGACTGCACATGCGCAGTAAGGCGCACTGAGCCTGGGCGGAGGTTAATTGGTGAATGACGTCAGAAACTATGACGTCATCTCCCGTCATGCTCCTCAGAATGCCTAAGCCAAACATTGCTGGATGTGCCCGATTTTGGAATACAATTTCGACGATATTGGCGCCGGCGACAAAATAAGCGGGCACATGTCGCGGAAACTTTCGCGGATTTTGAGAAGATGAAGATGAAGCAACTCACCTCATCGGCTGATGATCACGGTCTTCGTTGACGTGATTCATGACAACGTCATCATCGCTATTTTCTTGGTATTCCATGAAAGCATTGTTGATTAAATCAAACTTCAAAGAATTGAGGAATCCCTCTTCGCTTACCTTCCATCCCGATCACAATAGATAAATAAATTATCATAAACAATTGAAAGGCACGTATTGCAGGCGTCACAACGGGATTGCAAGATAGCTACAATACAGAAAACAGAAAACAGAAACTTATAGAAAGGCTGCTGCAATTTTTGATATGCCACTTCTTCATTGCAAATGCAATTGTCCAAGAATATTCGGCCTATCTATGACGTCTTCAAAAGTGTCATGACGTCACCTAAGGTGTGACGTCATCTTAGCCAATAATATTATTAGGTGCCGAACAGGCCTCTGATTCCCATGCTGACTTACGAATGATTTTCTTCGTAAGTCGTTCATTTAGGATTACCATCTCACTACTTACGAAAGTTTTGAACTCTGCCGACAAGTTACGAATTTGGGGATTCCCATCTCTTTCATATATTTATAAGGGGACTAAAAGCCAATAGCTGCAAGCTATTTTCTATAGGGAAGAGCAAGTTTCGGTCGCGAGTCAGCTGCATAATTTCGGCCACTTACTGGAGAGATGGTATAATACCGATTTAAGAAAATTCTTACGAAAAAAAACTTAGGAATCTTCATAAGAATTTCATAGATGGGAATCGACGTCCTACCCCCCCCCCCCCCAGGTGTTCGATGACCATTCGATATTGGGTTCGATAGTCGTACCCAAGTGTGGGGGGGGGGGTTACGTGCCCCCTTTGGTAAAAAAAAAAATATATATTTATTTTTCTTCTTTTTTGCTCTCAAGTATGCCCCTCTAAACGTATTGTGGGCCAAATCCGGTGAGCTTTTTGTGTGTGGGGGGTACCTTATGCCCCCCTGAGCAAAAATTGCCCCCTCCTGTAGTGAATCCTGGGTACGCCACTGTCGATGACATGATGTGTCCGCGTTAAAGTTCCGAAACCGTGGCGACGCCACTGTTGAGCGGGGGAGGGGGAGGGGGGGGGGGGTAAATCACGACTTACCGGGACAAAAATCCTAACCTCACGGATCGTTTTTTTTTTGGGGGGGGGGGGGGGCAAAACACGTTTGCCTACCGATATTTCGTTTTTTTGTGGGGGGGGGGGGGGCAATTGCCCATTTTGCCCAACAGTAGATCCGCCACTGGGCGCCCATATGAAAATGGTTCATTTCAGATATACGGTGGAATTTTGATCGCTGGCTGTGATGGATATCATGCTGAAGGGTGAGATGATTATAGTTGTTCTTTGTTTAGCAATGCATTGTTTTTCAAGCAGTAACCAACATTTCAAAAGAGAAGAAGGCTAAATGACCTCACAGCCCATTGCAAATCTGGATCAGCTAATCTTCTTGCGGCAACAAATGTAGCTGACTCTCCCCAATCTGATCACGGTGTCCGAAGCGAACTACTGACGCCGATTTAATCAACACCCGATGCAATGTCCGGCCCGGGACACGTCTGCGTGGGACGGTGGAGTGTGTGTGTGTGGAGGGGGGAGGGGCAGCTCTCCTTGAACAGGGGCGGGGGGGGGGGGGGGGGGGGTGATACCCGAGTCGTGTCACATCGGATTACGATGCCGTGCCAAGCAATCGCCTTTTGGCGGACACCAGGACCGTTCCACGTCAGTGGAGACAAATGTGAAGTCTATAGGCTCCTCGTCCTGGGATTGCGGAATGAACCGGCTGCAAAAGAGCATTTCAAGGCGGACTGAAATGGTGAAATGTTCCGCCTCGATGGTGCTCAGGAGTGCAGGCTAATATTCCAATATCGCGCAATATAACCAAAGATATTAAATGGAGCTCCCACATAAAACACGTGGAAAACACCATATCGAGAAACATCGGACTCAAGCGACGATACCAGCATATGCTTGACTCTGGATATCTTCTCCTTTTGTATAACGCTCTTATACTCCCTTTTCTGAATTATTGTTTACAAGTATGGGGAAGCTCATATCCATCGAAACTATCGAGATTAGTCATATTCCAGAGAAGAAAAAAATGTTAGAATTATTGACAAGCGGATTTTCGAGATCACACCAGTCCCTTGTTCAGAAAGTACAAAATACTCAAGTTGCATGACTTAGTCAAAATCTGTCTTATAAATGTGATGCATAATTTTTGACTAGTACCCTTCCTCCTGTCTTAGCTTTGCACTTTTCAACTGACCAACAGACCGGACAACGTTCGGTTCGAACCCCAAAACACTTTGCAGTGCCTTTTTCTCCCACAAATTACAGAAAGTTTTAGATATATGTTGCTGCACCCGATGCCTGGAACAAAGTGATATCTTGTAACATATCAAAGTTGGAGGATGTTCCACGAGGTAAATCATTTTTCAAAAAAGTATCTAAGAAAATATTTATCGATCAGTACTAAGCATATCTAAGGGAATCATTTTTCAAAAAAGTATCTAAGAAAATATTTATCGATCAGTACTAAGCATATCTAAATACATATTACTTTCTACATATGTGTACTGGCAGGACTCCACACCGTCCCTGTCCTTAATTCCTGCCCAACCATCCTAGTGGTACCAATTTTTCAACATTTACCCATATCTCTTTTTGTTGTATTTGTCTTGGTTATTTATTTACATATGTATTGATTCATGTTCTTATATTTCTTTACATGTTCGTCATTTTTTTTCCCGTTTATTATACACGGTCCAAATTGCCACGATTCACACACTACAACGCGGTTACTGTCAGCCAAGCTGCCCTCCGGCTCCAGCCCGCGGCCAAACAACATTCAAAACATTATCCAGCGGCCACCGCACACCGCGCCCGACAGTCTCCGCGCGTTGGACCAGGATGCACCAGTACACAGTGCCGGGTATCTGTACACATCATATTATCCCAACAGACGGACACACACCAGCGGCACCCGGCACCAGCATGAAAGAGATCATCGCAGGCGGGCTGGTTAGCCGCATATACCGCGCCACAAACCACGCACGCAGACCCCGAACACGCGCCCGACCCAATCACGAATCGAATCGCGATTGGGTTCGCATCACACGCTCCGCATACATAGGCCCGCGCCGCCTCGCGTTTACTCGCGGCCACCCCGCGAAGCGGCTCCCCCTCGCTACCGGCCGGGCGTGCGAGTCGTCGGCCGGCTGGGTCGGCGCCCCGCACGCCCGGCCGGCCGACCGACCCCGCAGAGTAGGATGTATATGGAAGCGTTCGAAGTTGTAGCATTCAATGTTTGTACCATACAAAACAGCACCATACAACGCTTGCGACATCCAAATTTCGCCCGGGTAGGGGACATCGTCATAAACCAAGCTAGCAGCAGCCAAAATCGTGGTATCCAGCCACATACAAAGTAGTGGCAGCCAAAGCTTGCGGCCTCCAAAAATAGAACACCGAGGACATCTACCTTCCGGGAACTATTGGTTCAAATATCGCCCGGTAGATGTCTCACCATAGCCGGTGGTGCGACGAAACGTAGTTGAGTGACATCCCTTGAACACAGTGGAATGGTGTACAGTGGACCCCGACAGTGTCAGTGGCGCCGCCGCGACGGCGGCACTGACGGGCCGGGCGTGGCGGCGCTCCGCCGCCCGCGGGGTCTCAGCCGCTCGCCCGACAGCGCCGGGCTGTGCGCGCTGGCGGTAGCCTTGCCTGCTGACGGGAAAAAATGTTCGCTTCTGCTGGGCCATGGTAACCGTAGGAGTCCGTATATTTCCTTCGTGTTTTAGCTGGCTCTGCATTGATCTGGGTATGACGATTTGAGTGAGTAGATTTTCGGTACATATAGAGCATATGGTACATATTATCAGGGTGTTTAGCTGTTTTGCCAGCTGGAGTAGGGATTTTGGACCTCGCTTAGATACGGTAAGTATATGTATGTACCTACAAACTAGTAAAACGCCCTAATTGGATCGGGAACTGGGCGGGCGATTCTTCAACGTTCTTTTCCAATGTGAAGGATCACTTTGTTTTGTTTTGACCCCAGTTGACCTAAGATGACCTTGTAGGGGTCACTGAGCAACAGTTGCATAGGGTCATCAATAATGAGCTATACAAACATGATCCTGAAATAATTGGTCTGATGTAATGCGTATTCTCTGAATGGGAGGGATTTGCATATTTTCATATTGACATATAATGGGGAGGTCACGGAACCGACCTGACCTTACGTCACAGATATACACACATCCAAGATATGCGATTTGTAGGTACTTAAGCCTAATTCAATTATGTGAGTTTAAAACTGATCGGGACAAACACTGTTGCCTGGACACGAATGTTATTTTTTGGGGAGATGGTGTCACTTAATGCGACCTGGTGGCATGACCTGAAGTGACCCGAAGTAAAAAGCATTGCAAAATGTGGTTAATTGATGCCCGAACAGGTGCATGCCAATTTGTTACAAAGACTAAGACAGACAATCTGACAACAGGTTATCATGACCGATCAGCAAGCTGTTTGAACAGAAATGCATCAACATAGTCTAACAATATCACACTCACCCCAATCGTTTTTGCGCTCTTTAATGAGACAGTGCGTATTTCCCAGAAAAACCGGCTTACGTACCTATACTCAAATACACAATACATCCTGCTCGATAGAGACTGGTACAGTTTTGAATCATGCCACTTGTAGCCAGTGCAATATAGACCAGTAGAATACAACTAACAGCCACTGAATCGGCTCCAACGACCACCGTCGTCACATGGATGCTCAAAATGAGAGCTCAAAATGAGACAGTGCGTATTTCCCAGAAAAACCGGCTTACGTACCCATACTCAAATACACAATGCACCTTGCTCGATAGAGACTGGTACAGTTTTGAATCATTCCACTTGTAGCCCAGTGCAATATGGACCAGTAGAATACAACTAACAGCCACTGAATCGGCTCCAACGACCACCGTCGTCACAAGGATGCTCAAAATGTTCACGTTTAAGCCGGCGATCCACTAATAAAACGTCTCTTGGGTTGGTTTGAAGCTGTAAAATGACATCGGTTACTCGAGGACAAACAAAACCCGTGCCCTCCCGCCCTCCCGTCCCGCCGAATTCTGGTAGCCGTTAGGTGTTGATGAAAGATACATATGGGGTGATGATGTGAGGGCGGCAGACCCAGGGCGGGCGGGTATCACATTACACCGCAAGAGAACGCGTCGTGGTGCCGCGGCGCGCCGAACGCCACCGTACGTGTTAGGTCGCTTTGCTAAGTTGTAAGTTGGAGTGTGAATCTGTGATATGATTGGCCTTAACGGTTTGTCCGGCTTGTGATTTTACATTGCCATATGCATAACCAGGAGAATACTCACCAGTTATTTTGACAAAATGTACACCGCCATTCACCGCATTAGCACTGACAATAGCACGATTCACTTTTTGAAAGACAAAAAGACAAGACTGCCTTGAGTGCATTAGTAGGGTCTTTTTTGATAGGTGCAAACTTGCTTTCGTCTCCCAGTATGTTCTGAATTTTCTGTAAATACTCATCGCGATCGAGGATGACGAAAACAGAAGACTTATCGGCCTTCCGGATGACAATTCTTTCATCTCTGAGCTGTTTTGCTGCCTCTCTTAGCTCTTTCGTCAATTAGCTCTCTGCGAATTGCCCCGTAGTTTAGCGCCTTCACCTATGAGCTCATTACGCAAATTCGGACTAACTTCAACTTTCTTATCTTTTTCAAGTCTGAGAACATCTTGGTAGAGAAGTTCTAACTCCGCCTTCTTCTCAGTCAAATTGGTGGGCGATTGAGTATGGCAGTTAAGTCCAAGGTTTAGGAATTGATGCTGCGCTTCGGTGAGATGCACAGAAGACAGATTGACGTAGCCTTGCTTGCTCTCACGAAGTTTGAGATCGCCGCCATATATGCGTGAAAGTTTCTTGGAGACTTGCACGGCTACGTCAATCTGTCTTCTGTGCATCTCACCGAGACGCAGCACCAATTCCTAAACCTTGGACTTAACATACTGAAATGCAGGACATACTGGGAGACGAAAGCAAGTCTGAACCTATCAAAAAGACCCTACTGATGCCATCAAGGCTGAAGTGAATCGAGTTATTGTCAGTTCTAATGCGGTGAATGGCGGTGTACATTTTGTCAAAATAACTGGTGAGTATTCTCCTGGTTATGCATATGGCAATGTAAAAACACAGAAGCCGGGCAAACCGTTAAGGCCAATCATATCACAGATTCACACTCCAACTTACAACTTAGCAAAGCGACTTAACACACTCATAAAACCGTACATACCAGCACAGCACTCTATAGAATCAGTAGAAGAATTTGTAGATATCTAGCGGGCTAAGAGGCCACAGGGCGACATAGCGTCTATCGACGTGGAAAGCCTTTTCACTAACGTTCCAGTCGAGGATACCATCAAGATCATTCTTGATGAAGTATACGATAAACGTAGCAACAAACTGCCTCCGTTAAAGCTATCTAAAGCGCTCTTAGAGAAACTGTTACGTGCCTGCACCACCAAATCTCTATTTCGCAGTCCAGATGGAAAACTGTACTTGCAAAAAGAAGGTGTGGTAATAAGTTCGCCTCTGGGGCCACTCTTCGCTAACTTCTACATGTGTTTTGTTGAGAACAAAGCTTTAAATGATACCAATCTTGCGCCTTCGACCTACTGCAGGTATGTAGATTACATTTTTTTGTAGAAGTGCGGAGCAATGCAGTGGCAGATCTAGGTTTCGAGTTTGGGGGGGCAAAAATTTCGTTCCGTTTCAAAATTGTTGACCGGGGGGGGGGGGGGGGGGTAAGGTGGCGTCGGGTCGTCAGCGCAACAATTCGTTGTTCGGGGGGGGGGGGAAGAGGGGTAAATCACGCCTTCCCGGAGAAAAAATCACAACCTCCCGGAGCGGTTTGGGGCGGGGGCAAAAACACGCGTTTGCCTACCGATTTTTCGTTGGAGGGGGGGGGGATTAGGGCATTCCAAGACAGATGGACCAAAATACCTCGAAATAACACCCTACATCTCATATTTTGATAAAACTACGTGGTGATGGTTATCTGGGCTGTAGATTCACGCTGTGAACTTTCCAGCCCCGTCCGTCAAATGGTTTTCGAGTTACAGCCTCAGCCAGAGTTACTTTGTAATGTCAAGCAAAACTCTATTTTTCAGCGGGCAATATCTCCCATCTAAATCATGGGAGTCATATAATTTTATATATCATCAGAATCATCAGTAACAATAGATTATTATGATATAATCATTTTTGGGAAATTCGAAAATTTTGGAATTTCAACGCGTGATCTCAGGTTAAATCACGTGATTTTATAATGTGGTCATTTAAAATTCGGAATTTTGTCCATGCCAGAATCGACATCTATTCATAAGCCTTCGATGTCTAAAAAATTGTGATAGCTTTTTTCTCTAAATATTTTATTTATATTTGTGTATTTTGCAAAATCATGGTCACCAGCACAGCACGTCTTTGGTAATAACTTTGCACGTAAATGTGCTAGAGAGCTCAAATAAACAGCATTATGCTTATCTCGTCAACCTGCTTTCAATGATATATAACATCAGCCTTGTAGTCGCTCTGTGACCTTAAGGTCACGTGACCAGAGGCCACACGGGGCAGCCCACATCAGATCGACCAAACCATAACATCCTACTTCTCGTATTTCGATTGAACTAGGTGTCGGGGGTCATCTGGGCCGTAGATTCACGCTGTAAAATTGTAAGCCCGTCCGTCGAACGGTTTTCGAGTTATAGCCTCAGGCATCTCTTTAATGTCGCCCAAAGCTTTAATTTTCTTCGGGCGATATCTCTCATATACATAATTCGTATTATATAAACCACAGATAAGAGGAGACCTGGATTTGACACGAAATTTTCGGCCTCTTATTTTAGAGCCGAAATTTGAAACGGAGCTGTTAACCCTATTTGTAACAGGAGGGGGGGGGGGGCGGATTCCGCCCCCCCCCCCCTCATGTTTTTCGCAGATATCTCCAGAACGGCTGGGAGCAGGCCCATGAAATTTGGGGACTTTTCATAGAATTGAACTCCGCATTTGGAGTCAAAATTTTGAGTTCTTAACCTGAACAGAGGCGGTTCCAGGGCACAGTTTTGGGTGGGTTCGGAGGCGACATTTGGCGATAAAACGGAAATGCGATCTTCACGGTTTCTTCCTAACTGCATCAAGTATAAAGGAGTTACATCGGCTTACGGTGATTGCAACAAGTGCAAATTAGTTGATGTTAATGAAATATCATAAAAAAATTGCATGGCAGAGGCGGTTTCAGGGGCTTGAAAAAAGGGGGGGGGGGGTTCCAGGAAGTGTTCAATGCTTGGCGGGAAGCCAATAGAGCAATGTAAGGGGCATTTATAGCTATCAAGATGTAAAAGATAGCTTCTGCTTCCATTATTTGCTTAATTTATTACATATAGAGTTTCAGGGGCGTGTTCAGAAACATGAAAAGGGGAGTGACTGGCATGGTGATGACGATATGCCAGCGATAACGGCGCAGTATACGTTTAGCTTATAATAATATATGCATATATGAGACCAGAAAAGGGAATAAAGTAATTTTTTGCAGAGGTGCGCTCAGGAATGGAAGAAAGGGGGCCATATTATTGCAAAGAAACTAAGAGGCATGGGCGTACAATGACATAACATACTTCAGTTTTCGGATGAAACACGCACCACAGGCTACTCTACGAAAGATTATAAGATAATAGGCGAGTCCAGGTAGGGTAAAAAGGGGGTAGCAATGTTACTTGAAGTTGTAAGTGAAATAGTCACTGTTGACTAG
Organism: Chirona hameri; assembly: GCA_036785665.1. NCBI lineage: Eukaryota > Metazoa > Arthropoda > Thecostraca > Balanomorpha > Balanidae > Chirona > Chirona hameri. The sequence continues at coordinate 27,664 of JAXIVJ010002364.1, forward strand.
TTAGTATCATAACAGCGGATAATATACTTATCAAAAGGTCTTGCGCCGCCCCAGTTTGGATCTTGGATACGCCTATGATGAAGTAAAACATGCAAAAAGGAACTATCTACGATCAGTAACATATGTATAGTGCTGGGTAGCAACTTGTCTGCGGTTAATATTTTCCCCAATTTTACCCCCCTTTTTCACTAACCTGGTACCGCCTATGGCAAAAATTATGATTTATAAATGTTTTTTCTAATGTCTCAATCACATATCATTTCATGTATCAAAAAAACAACATCAAAAAATGGTTTTATTACGCATTTACTTCACCCCCATATTGAGTGACCTGCACACGCCTATAATTTTTGAATTTTCAAACGTCACCGTCATATATCAATGTCCAATTCAATCTCTATCGATTCCTATTAGTTGTGTTAAAATCAGTCGATAAACAGTAAAGCTATGTTGGATCAAAAATAGCACTAAAATTTGTAGTTTTTGCCCCCCTGTTGCCCCCCTATCCCAAATTTATATTTGTTTATTATGTATAAATGTAGATCGTGTTGAGGGGAACCAAACACCGTTTATTTTTTGAAAATCGGACGAGTAGATCTCGAGATCTCCGGGGGGGGGCGGAATCCCCCCCCCCCCTGTTACAAATAGGGGTAGCCAGGAGCCTGTTACAAATAGGGTTAAAGGACCACCTTGGAAAATGTTTCCCAAACACGATTTGATCATATTTTTTAATACAATTTATTTTTATATTGTCAAAAATGGCCTTATATCGCGCCGATTCAGGACAGAAGGCCGCAAATTATTATTGTTTCTTAAAACTATATGCATACTCTCTGAGTCAGTCCTGACGTCACGCGAATTAAAAAAAATGGTTCAGCCAATCAGATTCGAAAGTAGTCGCTTAAGGATAAACTCGCATTAGAGATGTGCCAACCGGCGGCCGGCGGTTCACTTGCTAGCACCAGCTGCAAGCTGATTGGCTGATGGTATAGCCTCTGCCCGGGCTAGATCCAGCACCACATTCTTTCGCCAGCACCGCATTCCTTCGCCAAAAAATAAAATATATTCGGCTGGAGTCAGTCAAGAATAGGGGTTTCCCAACACGGGCTACAAAACTGTTATCTCAGTTTAAAACTAATGTTGAAGGTGAACTATTTCCTTTAACCTGCGCCGTGCCGGTGCTCGGTGCCACCTTCGCCGTGCCGGGGGGAGGGCGTTTCGACGCCCCGCTCTAACTCGGCTTCTATGGGACATAGACAAAAACCAAAGACACTGTTCGAAAGCCCGTCAGAATGCATTTTGAAACTATTTCAGGCAATTTCTTTCTCAGGTCAATATTGAGGTCACCAGAGGTCATCAAGGGTCAGATTTTAAAGTTTTAGGACTTCGCTCCAGAAATTCCCAGATAGCACAGGAATTGTGATAGCTAGGAACAAACGGAAAAAAGCAATGGAAAGCTATTGAAAAATGCAATTTGCAAAGCATCATCAGAGTTGAGCTCAGGTGAATATTTTTATTTCCAGACTTTAGGCTCCAGAGCTCATCAAATGTCAAACAGGGTATTTTTTTTAGCAAAACAGTTTTCGCAAATATCGTTTTACCTAACAAAGATAGGGAAATAATTGTGACGCCATCGTGTTTGTCTTGTCAAGGCGCTTCGTATCATATGCATGATGACCAGGCTAGGTCAACCTAACAAATTGACCTCAGGTCAAGGTCAAGTGGTAACCCAATTAGGTCATGTTTTACATTGGGAGACGTGCCTCTACGAGACAAACATATTGGTGCCAGTTTCACTTCTCTATCTTGATTTTGTCGAGAGTTATTGGCAAAAAGGTGTTGGTGACCTCGGGTGACCTCATCTGACCCTCTAGGGGTCATTGAACAAAAATTGAACCTGAAACTTCAAGAATTGCTTATGATGACATTACCCAGAAGTAATTGGGCTGATATAATTCGTATCCTCAGAAAAGGAAGCATTTGATTATTTCCCCATTTACTTCTCCCACGTGAAGGAGGTCACGAAATTGACCCGACCTTAGGTCACTGATATTAAAAACCCGAGATTAACGTATTGTAGTCATTATTGCTCTTATAAAATCCTGTAAGTACGAAATCGAGCGGCCAAAAACTGTGGTGGAAAAGTGTCGAAATTTTGGCATGTGACCTCAGGTCAGGTCACGCGATTTCGTTATGTTCTCAGTTAAAATTCGTGATTTGTCTTAGGTGGAATAGGAGGGTGCAGGCCCTTTTAATCATATGACAACCTATTCCGCTCAGTGATCAAGATCACGTGATGACATAATGCAATATTTCGCCGATAGAGGCGTCTGTGGG